>JAJJMC010005091.1:2678617-2727686 GCA_023531435.1 Papaver californicum
TGAGCGTCATCATTATCGTTATTATCATGTTGGTCATCTTTGCCTCGTCCCGGAGCACTGTTTCTCTCTCCAGTTTTTTTCTTTGGCACCGAATCCACTGTCTCCCCATATATAACATCAACTTGTTCATCCTCCAGAGTGTAGTATTCTGCAATCTTCCTTTTATTCTCCTCAATATTTTTTCTTATTCCCAAATAGGATTTTGCTTTGTTGATCAGATACATGATTCATCTTCTCTGTTTCATTTCAAACAACAAACATCTAACAAGTCATTCCAAAACCTTAACAAACAATAAGAGACTGCAATATGTACCAAAACATCAAGAGTTCTATCTCGGTCCTTGATTAAGGTTCTCTCGTCTATTCGTATAACACGAGTATGTGAAACATTAAGGTACCACGCCATTTAATCTGGAGATACATCATGATCAGAGTTTTGATCTATCCAATTCAACTATGAAGTACCTTATTTGTTCCCAATCTGAGGATGATGGTAAAGGATCGTGAAAAAATATAATTTTATTATCAATGGACTTACATGCGGACTTGTTTGATTTATGTTTTTGTTAAAAAGAGTCCATTAGGATCTCTTGTATACCATCACATTGTCTCGACGCTCTTGTTAGGTTATACATTATATAGCCTTTAAGGTGAAACACAAATCCAAAAAAATATGGTTCCTCGCACCCAACTATACTTCTTTCCGCCATTTCTTGCATGTAAGGGTGAAAGATAACATCCGATATGGTCAAGTTGTCAAAGTGTCATCTCAAATCCAGAAATTTCTTCCTCAAACTCTCTTTCTTCCCATTGAAGGAGTATCGATTTCCAAAACAAGCATCATCTAACTTTTTGTTCTCATGGGTCCTTTTAGGAAACTCTGGAAAGTGCAAGTATATCCACATTTGCACCAACATGAGATTATAAGTGAGAAAAACAATGAGTAATATAAACAATATACAATAACTACACCACTTGAATTATCCGGAGAAGAGATCCCTCCAACTTGGTTCTTGTGTATCCTAGTACACTTTCTTATCCCGTTCAACAAAAATGAAAGTCACCCATTGCCCCAAGAATATGCGCAAACGCAACTCAATGGTTCCACTAATCGGATATAATTTGCGTTCACCCGAGAACCAAAAGTGTCGTGGAAGATAACAGATCCCAAGATCTAAAGAATACATGTGATAGTTATAGCATTGATATGGTCCTGAGTCAGTTCACCTATTTTATGAAGCTCTTATGTTCCCGAGAATCGTCTCTCAAGCTTTTGAGATGGAATATTCTCTGATTTTAACCAGCTACTAGCATATCTTGCTTAGTCTTATTCTCATCCAAAAAAACACTCTTTAAGTGAAATCATATCTCTTTTCTTAACAAATCGAATTTATATAGTTGGGAACCCTTGCGGCTTTACCTCCTACGCTGAGACTTGTGATCAACAGCACATTATTTGGATTTATGGTCATTTCCCAAAATTGAAGGTGTGGAACATATGTTTCCGCGTGATGTCTTTCGCAAAAGGCAAAAAAGGGGCTTGTCATATCTGACTACCGAGTTTTTTACTGCAGTCAACATCCCTGAAGCATCGATGACCTGGACGACTTGGGGTGTTTTTTTAGACAATGGTCACAAATCATTTTGCCTATCGACGATTTGATTTTTAGAAAATGCACGGCATCGGTGTGATCCTAAATAACATATCACGATAAATTAAAAAGTATAAAATAACTTAAATAAAAGTACATGACATATAACATAAGGTTAATATAATTACTTGGGCTGCACAGACGGTAACAACCCAATTATGTTTTTACCTTTATATCAACTTTCCCCCATCACCGGGTAACCCACAAATAAGATCATTGGTGCCGCGACGTAACATCAATGATGCCTCTGGAAAGTATGTTCCTTGCTCTTTTTGCATCTTTAGCTTTATCTCCTTGTTGTTCTTCTCGGCCTCCTTGTTCTTCTTCGTCATGACTCTCGTTTTCTTCGACATCATTTACTTATTCACTTTAATCTTTATCATATTATGTATCAGAAAAATATTTTTCTTTTTTTTTATGCTCCACTTGAGTTAGTCATTGATAGAGATCGATTTACCTGCCGAATCCCTGTGGTGTTTATCCTCCAAATTTATATTTCCCTCTTGACTAGCTCCGAAACTCATAGAAGAAGTAAGATCATATTTGTTCTTCGATCTATTTTCAGAAACCTTTTCCTTTCCCTTTTTCCTAAGGAACACGACAATATATGATAAACAACAATCAAGTTCAAGTAAATTTAGGAATTCCAAGATTACAATTGCCCATCATGATACATCCTCATTCACCCATTCCTGGTAATTTACACTACAAAATCGGTCGATAAAGGTGTTCATACCACAAATTCCTCAAAAATAAATTAACAACCCATATCTTCCTGAGGAACGAACTTGTTATTGCTAATATACTCTAATCCATAGGTAAATATTTTAAAAATAATTTTATTTGCCTAACAACCGACCAACCATCGGTCGAACCCTAGAAGCTAGAGTAAAAGATCTTTGATCAAAATCTTGACTAAAAAGGTATGATATATCTTTTATCTCCTTGTTCTTCTTTCGTATGGGTTAGAGAACATTAAAAATTTATAAATTAGGGTTTCGTGGAATTAAAAATATCCGAAGATTTTCCAAATTAAGTTTAATTATGTTGATTCGTATAGTAATTTGAATTGGGTTGAGGTTATTTTTGATAATTTTTGTTGATATATTATTTATACTTAACTTGAGTAGTCAGATTATTGTTCCACCGAACTTCATATTTTTCCATATTTTCTTGTAGATTTTGTAGCTAATGTTAAGTTTGCTTTTGCAGTTACAAGTCTACTTGATTTATAATCATGCAAGATTCTAATTCAAGACATTCGGTAAAATTCTCCACTATCATTTCTTATTTTGTAAATTTTCCACTAAGTTTGTTTTTCTATTTGTTCTTCGTTGAATTATGCTTAGTACCAAAAGCCCAATGAAGACCACCTCATGCTATGATTAGTGAGCTAAAACATTGTGACAAAGTTCGTTGTAACATCTATTTTTCCTTACCATCTTAGATTCTTAATAAACATCTTGTTTTCTTTACCATCTTTAGTAGTTTTGGTAGACAATACTCGGTAGTTATATGTACAAAAGGTTATATGTATTTTTCTTTTGTTTATATTATGCTTGTGAATATTGTTGTTTTCTTTTTTTATTTTATATGTCATGAATAATATTCAAACCAGTGATAAAAAATTACCTATTAAAACTCCATTAGAGTATACATCTTCGAATTGGAATCAATTGACGCTCACACGTAAAATAATAAACTTAAAACATAATTTGGTTGCATCGTTAATCCTTAAATGTTACTGGTATACTGCATATGGTTCATGGATCCATCTTACTAGTTTGTTTCATGTTGTTATATATATCTTCTATCATGTGCTGCCTGATTTTTTTTGTGTGTGCAGACTTTAAATGGATGCTCTAGATACATCCTCATTTCTCATGCAGTCAAAAACATCAATCTTTACTTAACATATTGTATTTTGTGTTATGCTTACTGTTAAAGGATAAACCATACTATTTGTGTTTTAGACTTCTAGAAATCAATATTTACTTAACCAAAATTGGCTAATGGTAACATCAGTTTTGAAATCATTAAAACCAAGCTCATCAGTTTCGATTTTGGATTAGTAAAAAACCAAAACGAACGGTACCATGTGCAACCTTATGTGTCATTAATACCAAGGGGAATAATCAACGGTCGGTTGAATTGTTATTGGGTTTTATTGTCAGTAGGAGAGTAATCCTTTACGTAGTTCATCTGTTAAGATTAGTTACTCCATTGTCTGTTGCTTTTAATTCATCTTTTTTTAAAAACAATCTTTTAGTAATCTCCAACGTATCTATCAAACTCAATGATTCTTCCCTGGAGAAGAAAACAAAAAAAATTCCCCCTATTGCAAAAGGAATGGTAAAAAATTGCTCACATTTTATCCAAACCCTAAGATGCCATAGGTATTGCATAAGGCCATTGGTAATATTGCTCAAGTTTGAAGACTTTTGTAGCAATTTTGCACAATTAGTTAATACTTGGGTTGTAATCCCCATCTATTTTAGTGAATAATATTTTACAATTTAGTTTAGTCTTTATTTATTTTAGTTTTTACAATAGTTATTTCTTATGTCTATCATTATTATTAATATCAATAAAATTTTCCTTTTGATAAATCTTGTGTAGTTAATATTGGTAGACGAGTAATAATTTCATGATTATGTTTACTGTGTTCCATCAATCTCACGAGACAATTTTAAGAGTATTTATCGACATTCAGTAATGTTTTAAACTTACTATTGCTTGTTCAAGATCATATAGATGTTTAAGAAACTTTATCTCATATAAAAGATACCTACGAAAAATTAAGTATTTTTTATTAAATCACTTAATTTTTAACTATACATGCTTATTCATGTATATACGAAAAATGAATGATCGTATTGCGTAAGAAAGTATTCTCTTGAGAAGACCATATTCTTTCATTTTTCTTATAGATTACCAATCCCATATCAGGGGTGTGATTCTTGAGTTCTATTGTATACCCAATTTATCCTATTTAAACTCTTTGTCAAACTTTGAGCCAAAAAGGAGGAAAAAGTTTAATAACAATACTGGTAAATATATTCGTGCTAATTAACTTTTACGACCGGTCTTAGAGGGAGAGTAATAATGTGAAAATGTATGACAAACATTGCATAAAAGAGAGTAAAGATTAATGGGAAAGTATTTTAGTATATTTATAATGAAAAATCGTACTAATGGTGTTTGGTGAAGCACAAGTTTGAGTTTTATTTTGCAGGTTGTACTTTAATGATAAAGACTAAGAACATAATAAATACATCAACAAAAGAGATACGTTGCTATCATTATCAACAACTCGGAGCGGAAAGAAGACACATTTATTAAAGTTGCTGAAGTTTATTAAGTTATATGGTGTTTAAGCTTAATAGATGAAATTTCACAAAGTCCATAAGTAAAAAGGTTTTTTCACTAAAATTGACAAAGGGGGAGATTCTTAAGCATGCTTGGGGAAACCCTAGAGATGTTGTTATGTCAAGTTTAGATGCCAAAACATATCTTGAGATTACGTGAATGTACTTCATCGAGTTTAGGTTTTAGGGTCTTAGGTAGATTCACCATCATCACTGGTCGCAAACATCGAAAATTAAAGGATTTAAGACTGAATATTCAAGGAGAAGACTCCCGAATAATCCTATCACTAGAATATATTACATGAGGTATTTAATATGAACTATACAAATCTTAAAATGAGTTTGTAAGACTTGTGTTAGGTAGAGCCTAGTTTGATCTTAGGATCACGGAAATTAAAAGATTATGCCTGCTAAGAGAATCAATTATTCAATTTTATTAAGCACATGTGCTTTATAACAAAAGGAGTATAAAGAAAACACTTCCAACAACAAAGTTTGAAACCGTGATTATTGGTTTTAAAACAACCTAGGTTCCGAAACCATGTTGATAAGATTTCAAAGCTAGCATGTTATGTATAAATGTGTCACATAATAGATAAACCGTTGCATAGAGAATATTTTTTTTGAAACCATACCCAATTTGGTTTTGAAACCCCTTAGAAATTTACACCATTACTACAAATATTTTTGGTATATGTTTCTAGATGTTTCTTATATGCTTAAGGTACAACTGTCACATATTTTTAGATATGTCTTAGACTTATTTTAGGCATGCTTAAGTGAGGTTAGCAAGTGCGTACTTGTTGAATAAGTTAGGGCTTTGTTTGCTAGGCAGCAGTTCTTAATTAACGTATTATCGACAAGTATTTTTACTTTAGGAACAACATTTTGTATATGACATCCTGGAATCCATGTAATCCTCTAGGATACTACATATAAATGAAAGATTTATGAGAACTCAAAGCTTTGCACCACACATTAAAGTTTCTTTATACCTTTATCTGAAGTAAAGTTACACCTTGTGCGGATTTTTTTTATTCTATTGAGACTTAAGCGTTCATATATACAAGATTAAGTAAATATCACATTCCGAGACCATGTGTCGGTCAAGAGGAATCGTTTATCAAGTTCTGAGAATATACTTTGGAACATCGTTCTATAAAGTTTTGCACTTAAATATATAGATACCCTCTAAAGTTATTTAATACTCGAGTATATAGAAACCCTCTAAAGTTAATCCACTTCAGATGACGAGCCCGTAGAGTGGCTGTTAGCTAAGGATTTTTCATTAATTTGGGAAAACCTAGTGTTTTGAGTTACAATATCCTGATTGGACGAATGATATGTTCAGAGGTCGGAAGCAACCTGGTTTGGTGAAAATGATTCGCTTGGAGGCTGTTGGGGTTAAAGTCTTCTCGATAAACCGAGAAAAACTCATGAAATGCTCTATAGTAACGTGGTGTCTCCATACATTTCGATGTATTGAAGTATCTTGAAGACATCGAATAATTATTGATTTAATATCTTAAAGGCTTTCATTCATTTTTTTGAAAAGAAAAAAGTTATATTAGTGAGAAAAATCAAATTAGTACAATTACTATCAGGCAAATTACATATGAATCACTAACTACCAGTTATGGAGTATTTGGTTACAAAAGATATCTTTAAAGGTCTCCTTATCACAGAACCACAATACAATGGTTTTCTTAACAAGTACAATCATTTCTTCGACAGATTTATGGGTTGCGCCAATAACTCTTCCGTTTCGCTCATTCCAAATGTTCCAAAGAATTGCATAGTAAATCATTTCCCAAATGTCTTTACACCGGCATCTTAAAATGTTTCAATCCCAAATTAGAAAAAAGTTGCAAGACTGTAGTTGGTAACAACCAGGAAATACCAAAAGATTTGATAAAGTAGTCCCGTTACCCGTACCTCGAAATGCATAGTCGTACTGAATAAAGAGGTGATCAAAAATCTCCCTCTCGGCACTGCAGTTCACACAAACATCGCTCTGCAGTTGAATCCTCCTATGAGTAAGCATAGGTCTAGCGGAAAGAGCATTGTTAAATACATACCGTAGCATGGAACTCACTTTGTTAGGAATATGACTTCTTTAAAGAAATTTAGTGATGCCCACGCCTTGTGAGAATGGCCGAATTAAAAGCAAAAGGAACGAAAGTTCGTAGAAACATTAGTTTCTCGAAACTCAATTTATGATTAAAAACTAAAACTACAGCTAAAAACGGCTTTCCCAATATTTATATGTCCTCCAAACACTCCAGAAACCCTAAATGACGTAAAAGAAAAATTAGGAAAATACTAAAAAAAAGTTCAATTTCTCGGCTCGTTCCGCAAGTCCCGTGCGAATTTCAAGTCATTCTGAGACTGTGACTTTTTACGGTCTGAACTACATCATATTCCCTTTTTTGAAAAAGACTCAACCTCGAGTCTAGTTCGTCTGCATCACCTGCATTGTCACCATGGTACGGATACAAATCAGCAACATTGAATGTAGCCGACACATTCTAGTCACCAGGCAATTCGACTTTGTATGCATTATCATTGATTCGCTCGAGAACTCTAAAAGGGCCATCCGTGCGCGGCTGCAGTTTTCCCCATCGTCTGCCAGGAAAACGCTCCTTCCTCAAATGAATCCAGACTAAATCTCCCTCTTGATAGACAACCTTCTTCCGACGCTTATCAGCTCGCAACTTGTACCTATTATTCTGCTGGATAATACGACGTCTCACTTGTGCATATAACTCATGAATCTGTTTGGCCTGCTCCTCCGCATCAACACTAAATTGTCCCGTGATAGGAATAGGCACCAAATCTAGAGGGGTGATCGTATTGCGCCCGTATACAACCTGGAAAGGACTCTTTCCCGTATTCCTATTCTAAGACTGATTATAAGCAAATTCAGCTTGCGCCAACACCAAGTCCCACTGACGCGGACTGTCACCGACAAGGCTGCGTAACAAATTTCCTAAACTCCGATTTACAACCTCTGTTTGCCCATCTGTCTGAGGGTGGTAGGAGCTACTGAATTGAAGCTTCAATCCCAATTTACGCCACAAAGTCCGCTAAAAGTGACTAACAAACTTCAAATCCCGGTCAGAAGTGAGAGATTTCCGAACACCATGAAGCTTAACAATCTCCCGAAAATACAACTGTACTACCTGAGTCGCGTCAAATGTCTTGTTGCAGGGAACAAACTGCACCATTTTAGAAAAACGATCCACCACAACCATGATGGAATCTTTCTGTCTCTGAGTTCGCGGTAAACCCAATACAAAATCTAAACTAACATCTTCCCACGGAGCGGTAGGAACTGGCAAGGGTGTGTATAAACCCGCATTACTGTGACGAGTTTTGGCAATATGACAAATCCGACATCGCTCAACAAACCTAGCCACATCTTTCTCCATCCTAGGCCAATAAAAGTGAAGAGAAATCAAGGACGCAATCTTGTCCTTTCCAAAATGACCCGCAAGACCACCTCCGTGAATCTCAGAAATTATTGCCTCCCGCAAGGAACAAGAAGGAATACACAGTCTGTTTCCCGTGAACAAATATCCCTCATGAATCAAGAACTGCTGGAAACTCCCATGTGTGCATTTCACCCAATTATCACGAAAATTAGGGTCATCGCGATACAGTCACGGAAAGTATAGAAACCCATAACTCGCGCCTTCATAGTAGCTAGCAAGGAATGTCGCCGACTCAAAGCATCATCCACCTGATTCTGCGTACCTGCTTGATGCTTGATCACAAAATTGAAAATCTGAATAAACTCTACCCACTTAGCATGACGAAAATTCATCTTGTGCTGACCCTGTATGTATTTCAGTGCCTCATGGTCAGAATATAACACAAACTCCTTAGATAAGAGGTAATGCTGCCAATGATCCAGAGTTCGAACGATAGCATAGAACTCTTTATCATAAGTAGAGTACTTCCGCTGCGCATCACATAATTTTTCACTGAAAAAAGCGATCGGTTTCCGGTTATGACTCAACACTCCACCAATACCCACATTCGAAGCATCACAATGAACCTCAAAAACATCATCAAAATTAGGTAAAGTCAAAACAGGAGCTTGCATTACCTTCAATTTCAAAAGCTGAAATGCATCTTCTGCCCCTTTGGTCCACACAAAGTGTCCACCTTTCAAGCACTCTGTAATTGGGGCAATAATGCTACTGAAATCCCGGATAAAGCGACGATAGAAGGAGGCAAAGCCATGGAAACTCCGAATATCATGGATACTAGTCGGTGTCGGCCAACTAGTGATATCATCAACCTTTCCCGCATCCATACGTATTCCATCTTTGTTAACCACGTACCCCAAAAACATCACTTCCTCAGTTAAAAAGTGACACTTCTTGGCATTAGCATACAACTTCTGCTCACGCAGCACCTCAAAAATCTGTCTCAGGTGCCCCATATGCTGCTCTCTGAGTGACTATAAACCAGAATATCATCAAAATAAACAACAACAAACTTACCAATAAATGGCTTGAAAATCTGGTTCATTAACCGTATAAAGGTGCTTGGCGCATTCGATAACCCAAATGGCATGACCATCCATTCGTACAGCCCATCCCGTGTCTTAAAAGCTGTTTTCCACTCGTCCCCTGCTTAACCCGAATCTGGTGGTATCCGCTACGTAAATCAATTTTTGAGAACACAATGACACCATGTAGCTGATCCAGTAGGTCATCAAACCGAGGAATAGGAAATTTGTACTTGATGGTGAATTTATTGATCGCCCTACTATCCATACAAATTCTCATAGATCCATCTGCCTTAGGAATCATCAAGGCCGGAACAACACATGGACTCATACTTTCTCGAATGACACCCTTCTCCACTAACTCCATCACCTGTCGCTGCAGCTCCTCATGTTCCGTAGGGCCGCAAATGATATGCCGCCTTGTTTGGGATAGATGAACCCGGAACCAGGTCAATGCAATGCTGAATATCTCTCATAGGAGGCAAGCCCGGGGGAATCTCTGCTGGTAATACGTTCACATACGATTCTAAAAGAGACTGCACTACTTCCGGCACACCCATGTCGTTTACGTTCCCCTCAGCTACTACTAATACAAAGAAACTTTTGGCCTCTTCTGCTGCAGCGATAAAACTTGACTTAGTTAACAGATTGTTGCTCCCGGCAGCCTTCACAGCGTTGCTATCAACACTGTCGTTTCTCAAGTCAGGACTGGGGCACAAAGTGATAGTAACTCCATCCTTCTTGAAGGTGTAAGTGTTTTTGAAGCCATCATGTTTTACCTTGCGATCAAACTGCCATGGACGGTCAAGCAAAAGATGACATGCATCCATAGGAACAACATCACACCAGACCTCATCCTGATATCGCTTACCGATCGAAAACTGCACTAAACTCCTTTTACTCACCTTCAGCTCACTCCTTTTAATTAACCACGAGAGCTTATAAGTTTGTGGATGATCTACCGTCTTCAACCCAAGTTTATCCACCATGGTAGTAGAAACCACATTCTCGCAGCTACCTCCATCAATGATCACATTACAGACCTTCCCCTTCGTTGTACACTTGGTATGGAAAATATTGTGCCTCAACCATTGCTCATCCTCGGTAGCACTGACATTAAGCACACGACGAACTACTAAGGCTGCACCCTGGTCCGCATATACTATTTTTACGTTCTCATCTGACATCGCGCCCTCATCCTCCGATATGTCAAATGATGGAACACAATCGTCACTGACGAATGTAATAATCTGTCTATTCGGACAGTCTGCCTGCATATGACCGAAACCCTGACACTTGAAACAACGAACCAGATATCGCACTCTCTGACCAATCTTCGCTGGTTGTCCAGGTTTTGCAGGTACTGGTGTCTTTCCCGCTGTTGGCGCCGCTGGTTTAAATGAACTAGAACCATAACCACTTCCACAAAAATTTGCAGAATCCCTTCCCGACCATCGAATCACTGCTTTCTTTCCTTTCAACTGCTTTTCAACTTTCAGAGCAAGCCGACAAACATCCTCAAATGTCCAAAACTGTTGCAACTGGACAACGTCAGAAATATCTGCACGGAGCCCCCCGAAATATCGAGCAATCGTTTGCTCTTCCTCCTCCTCGACACCACAGCACATCCACAAATGATCAAACTCGTTAGTAAATTCCTCAACAGTTAAATCCCCCTGTTTACAGACATGGTAATCAATAAAGTCCTCCTACCTATAATGCTCGAGAAGAAACTTCCTCCGCAATAATTTTTTCATCTTCTCCCACGTCTGAATCTTGGACTTGCCCTCCCTGGACCGTTGTTTCTTAACGTGTTCCCACATATTGAGGCATGTTTCTTTAATTTAATAGCAACCAATTTCACTTTATTGCTATCAGTGATGCTCTTAATATCAAAAACACGTTCAACCGTATTCAACCAATCAATAAACTCATCAGGATGAGCCTTACCTTCAAACTCCGGGATCTCAATCCTCATGCCAATATCCCGTAAATGATCATCCCATTGGTTCCTGTGATTCCTTCGCTCCTCCTTACGAGCAAAAGGGTTTTCGACGTCATCTTCCTCATCAGTTTGTAAAGCCGATTCAGAATCCTGCGTCGGTGGAAGTTTCCAAACGCGTGAGGCGCCGTTGGAGTGCTCGAACCTGTCATCTCAGATCATCGTTCTCAACATCATGCAGATCTCGTTGTCGCAGACCTTCTTCGTTCAGGGGATCCTCTCCTCGTCCCCTACCATGACCGCCACGACCACCACGTCCACGTTCGTCCATTGATAATCAATCTGGCTCTGATACCAAATGATGCCCACGCCTTATGAGAATGGCCGAATCAAAATCAAACAGAACGAAAGTTCGTAGAAACCCTAGTTTCTCGAAACTCAATTTATGATTAAAAACCAAAACTACAGCCAAAAACGGCTTTCCCAATATTTATATGTCCTCCAAACATTCCAGAAACCCTAAACGACGTAAAAGAAAAATTAGGAAAATACTAAAAAAAAGTTCAATTTCTCGGCCCGTTCCGCAAGTCCCGTGCGAATTTCAAGTCATTCCGAGACTGTGACTTTTTACGGTCCGAACTACATCATATTCCCTTTTTTGAAAAAGACTCAACCTCGAGTCTAGTTCGTCTGCATCACCTGCACTGTCACCATGGTACGGATACAAATCAGCAACATTGAATGTAGCCGACACATTCTAGTCACCAGGCAATTCGACTTTGTATGCATTATCATTGATTCGCTCGAGAACTCTAAAAGGGCCATCCGTGCGCGGCTGCAGTTTTCCCCATCGTCTGCCAGGAAAACGCTCCTTCCTCAAATGAATCCAGACTAAATCTCCCTCTTGATAGACAACCTTCTTCTGACGCTTATCAGCTCGCAACTTGTACCTATTATTCTGCTGGATAATACGACGTCTCACTTGTGGATATAACTCATGAATCTGTTTGGCCTGCTCCTCCGCATCAACACTAAATTGTCCCGTGATAGGAATAGGCACCAAATCTAGAGGGGTGATCGTATTGCGCCCGTATACAACCTGGAAATGACTCTTTCCCGTATTCCTATTCTAAGACTGATTATAAGCAAATTCAGCTTGCGCCAACACCAAGTCCCACTGACGCGGACTGTCACCGACAAGGCTGCGTAACAAATTTCCTAAACTCCGATTTACAACCTCTGTTTGCCCATCTGTCTGAGGGTGGTAGGAGCTACTGAATTGAAGCTTCAATCCCAATTTACGCCACAAAGTCCGCTAAAAGTGACTAACAAACTTCACATCCCGGTCAGAAGTGAGAGATTTCCGAACACCATGAAGCTTAACAATCTCCCGAAAATACAACTGTACTACCTGAGTCGCGTCAAATGTCTTGTTGCAGGGAAGTTGTTCTATTTTAAACCCAAGTTCTTTTGCCAACATACAAATGACATCATCTGCTCCCATACTAATCATAGTGTTTTTCTCCAAGTTCAATTTCATTCCAATCAGAATCTCAAAGATTGAAAGAATAACAAAAACTCTAGTTACCTCATCCTTATTGGCGTCAATGAATGAGATAGTGTTGTTAAAGAATCAAAGATGAGATATCATAGAACCTGTATCTGTAACCTAGAACCCATGAATCTATCCTCTTTCGACAATATCATTCATAAGTTTAGACAAAATCTCAACAACCAATAAGAATAAATAACGCGACAATGAGTCTCCTTGTCTCAACCCCTTAGACGACTTGAATTTGTTAGTAGAGGAACCATTTACAAGAACCGAAAGATGAAAAGAAGAGACACACCACTTTATCCAAGATATCCATCTATCACCAAACCCATGTCTTTGGAAAATAGAAAAACGAATATGTTAATTTACGTTGTCGGATGCTTTCTCCATATCAATCTTACAAATTATACCAGGAAGTTTAGACTTGAGTCTACTATCCACACACCCATTAGCAATGAGAACCCCATTAAAAATTTGCTTTTCTTTAATAAAATCCCATTGATCGTCAAGACATAAGACTTGGCATCATCGTTTTCAGTCTCTCCGCATGAACCTTGGGAATAATCTTGTATGCACTTTTTATAAGGTTCGAAGGCCTGAAATCTTTCGGAGTACAAGAATCTTCTTTTTTAGGTATTAGAGTCGTGAAAGAACATTTAAGCCTCCAGTCTAAAGAACCATATCTATGAAATCATAAAGCATACTCATGAAGTCCATTTTTATAATATCCAACAACTTTTGTAGAACTCAGTAGGAAAACCATCGGGACCATGTGATTTGTTACACCCCATATGCTTAATCACGTTCCAAACTTCTTCTTCCCTACACACTCTTTCTAGCCACATTCTCTTCTCATCATCAATCTAGAGGAAAGTGTAAGAAATATAAAAAAAAAATGTTTTGATCCGAGAAAAAATTAATGTAGTAATTCTAATATCCTTTTCTTAATAATGTTCTGATCAAAACAATCAACTCCATTGACCAGCAGTTTAGCTATAGTATTTTTCTTTTTTTCTAGAGCTAGCTATTTTATGAAAATATCATGTATTAGCATCGCCCTATTGAAAACCATTTTGTTTTGCTCCGAGCTGCCATTTCCTAGCTTCCATATTTTCAATTACTTTTAGCTTAATCATGCTTTGGAATCTAACTGTATGCTGATCAGATGTAGAATACCATCCTCTTCAAGTGTTTCACTTATTTTCTCCGTAAGCTCTTCTCTCTTTTAACTGCACCAAACTCATTCATACCCCCAGTCTTTTATAAAGAATTTGAGGTTTTGAAGCTTAAGAAAGAAGACAGTGCTATCGCCTCTACTAAACTTTATAGAAATCCACTGTAACTTTACGTTACTGACGAAATCATTATGTGCAATCCGGCTATTTTTTAATTGAAGTAAGGTTTACTACCTATAGTAGGACAAGTAATAACTACCACAGGATTATAATGTGATAATAATACATAAAAAAGAATTAAACATTCCATGAGTTTAGGTCAACATAATTATTTAGATATCTTTCTATTTTCTTTCCCTTTATAGAAATACCATGATTAGTATTTTTTAAGATTTTAGTGGAATTTAACTGTTATTTTTTTGGAAGCATAAAATTGAACTAGTGCGTACATAAAACTGTCAATTCAACCTCTTTTAAATTGGCTCAATATAATATTTCATGCGAACTCAAAATTAGATCTTAAAACTTAAATAATAACCTTGATGGGTACTTTTGGATTTTTTTAAAATGAGATTTCTTTTTTTCCAGTACCTTTTATCGGAGCGGTGTTTTCTTAATTTGGGTGAACAAAATAAATAAATAGATATAGCAGTATAATGTTTCAAAGTGGGTAAAAAGTGAAGTCTTAGAAACAATCTGTTCAAGTTAAATG
Organism: Papaver californicum; assembly: GCA_023531435.1. Taxonomy (NCBI): domain Eukaryota; kingdom Viridiplantae; phylum Streptophyta; class Magnoliopsida; order Ranunculales; family Papaveraceae; genus Papaver; species Papaver californicum. The sequence continues at coordinate 2,693,541 of JAJJMC010005091.1, forward strand.
GAATTCAGAGAGAAATTAAATGAGAGAGAGAGATGTGTAAGTAGAGTTGAAGTAAGTATAAAGGTTTACGTCGTGAGGAGCAATATAGCAATATTGAGCATTCACGAAGTACACTGGATCACGTGTGATATACTGATATGTTTCTCTAACTGTCCTTGTTCTGTACAGGTTTCTCATTACTCATTTTCCAATAGAGTCTCCACTATAACTTCACCACATTTGTCTTGTCTTGGGGTTGGCTTCGGCTAGGAAAAGCCTGGATGTATGTCACAAGGGTGTACCACGTAGCTTAATAAATGGCTAACTCATCCTTGTGTACTATCATGGCTAGTTCATTTGGTTAATTGGTTAGCCTCTATTCTAGAATTTTTTCTATTTTATCCTTTTCTTAGAATACTCTAGAATGGTGTAGATATTTGTGGATAAGAATAAAATAATTTAGAAGTAGATCTTAGCCATACACTTGTATAGATCTTAGATAAATCTCTAGAACATTCTTGGTTCCCTACTAGTATAAATAGGGAGGTCATTTTCATTTGTAATCATCCAACAATCCAAGTATTCAAGTAAAGAGAGCAATACACACTTACTTCTCTCATTCAAATCATTCTCTCTTGTTCTTGAGTGTTCTTAAGTTTCTTGTAACTTTGATCTTAAATAGTTATACAAAATTGTGTTAAACTTTGTTTGGAAGGCTTACTTATCTAGTAACGGAATTCTAGACAAGTACCGCACGGAGTAAAGTCGAGACGAAGGATCAACCTCGTGACATGTAGCTTCGCCCCTGTATATGGAGAAGAAAATTTCGCCGCTGGTTTACATATCAAAGTCAGCTAGCGAGCAACCTTGTGCGGATTTTTAAATATTTAATGGTTTACAATATTCTTTTGGATGATATCGAGGAAAAGCTTGCTCTCGAAATTTTGTACGGCCTGCGGCCACCATTTTATACTTTTTCACTTTATCCCCAAGGCGGGAACGTGGCTGATTAGGCTCAACTAATGTTCCTCACGCTAGCTTGAATTTACCAACAACAAAAAAAAGTTGCAAAACAAAATTTATGAATGGTGTAGACATATAGCCATGTGCGTATATCATTAGATTATTTGTGTTCTGCGCAAAACTCAAAAGCACATAGATAATCACCACTTAGGCAGGCTTATGCATCAAAAAAGAAAAAAAGTTCATGAAAAAACTGATTGTTTTTTTAAAAAAAAGTCAGGCAGGCAGTCAGTCACCACCATTTCATGAAAGGAGTATGCTTATGCATGTCTTTTGCATTAATTATTTAGGATATCATTTCACAATCACACTGAACATGATCACCAACCTATAATTAGGTGTACCTGAATGAATGTACACGAATTATGTGATAATTAGGTCAATCAGGATCCATATATATATTTTGCTTACAAATCCTTATCGTACCAGACATGCACGCCATGCCGGCACAAGAGAAGAGAGAGTCATAAATTGCTTTCGAAATAATATAGGTAACGTCTTTTAATCAGCTTTTTGTCTGTTGTTGCTCTTTAAAGTTAACAAAATGAGATTAGCTGAGGGTAATTAAGTCTCCACAATAAAATATATAATACTATCAAAAAAAAAAAGAAAAGAAGAAAAAAACAATTAAAATATAAAATTATATACCATATCACAAGGACATGGGGGTAAGAGTAGTAATATCGGTGACGGTAGATTTAATGGGTGAATTAGCATGCATTTGAAGATTGAGTCTACCTATTGTAATGCCGTTACAATTGTAATACGCCCGGGTTTTCATTATTACTTCTTCTCGTTCTCTTTTCTAAAAACGCTTTGCATAACTGATTTATTACTTCAAAAACTTCTCTTCAAACCAAATCTTTGATTTTTGATTTTTCCTTATCCAGATCTTTTTAGAATTATCTGATTTATTCAGATTTTTAAGACAAATTTGGATATAGTAAATCAATAATTAGATTGTAGTTTTAAATAAAACAATCGCTATTATAAGCAATTTACAATTTTTGGTAGTTTTTTTTGTCAATTTCATTAAATTCTCTAATAGTTTTATGCCCATCAGAGGTTATCAAATTTATTAAATTCTTTAATAGTTTTATGCCCATCAGATGTTTATTATAGCCTTTTAGGCGTTTCTATCAATTGCTATATTCGTTTCAAATATGTTAACATGGACGATTTCTCTCGGCGTGACGTAATTCTACGTTTCTATGAAGGTCAATGGCTACCGTGATTAATTGTGGTAATGATGTTTGTGCATATTACTTCCTTTTGGGATAATTTTGTCTTAATGAAGAAGACGGTGAAGAAGGAGATTTCTTCAAATCAAAATGGCAAAATCGTAATTCAAAAGCCATTATTCAAATATCATCAATTTTTTTTATGAAATTCATGTATTTAATATGTATGTTGTATTACAATTTTATTGTGATAAAAAAAATTATATTTTATTATGTTTGCCACCTTTGATGTATTTGACCTTGATGTATGCAGTCTTCTTGTATTAATGAAATTGAGAGGTTAACCTTTTCCTTCAATTTTTTTTATAATACGCCCAAATTTCTACGTGGGAAATTTTTTGTAGCCCAATTTTATCTTATCTTTAATTAGATATCTATCACTAAGATAACATAAATTATAAATTCGAAGTCAGTCATAGTAGAATTCAGTTACAAAACTATTTTTGAATTAAAATTTGGAATTAAAATTTAAATCTTTTAGTAAATGGAAAGAATTGGGAAAAATCATAAACATCAATTTTTTAAAATTATTCAGTTTATACTCTCAAATAGTCTCCTAAGGGCATCCACAGTCACAAGATTATCCTAAAAGACTAAAGATCAAAAAATTTGATCTTTACTCCGGCCCAAGAACAACCATGGATAGTCAAGCGGGGTTCTAGTATTACGCATAATGTTGAGCGAAGGCTTAGGGATACGCTTGAAAAGACAAACGGGATACTACAACTTCGCTTGCTCCAGACGGTGTGATAGGGTACCGCCTGATGTGTAGCGGAATGCCAACTTAACGCCCAAGTCCAAACGGTACCCTAGCACCTCCCCCAAACGACAAGCGGTTCTCCAGAAGCTCGCCCGGTGAAGCGAAATTCCAGCACCCCGTCTGAGTAAATTGTGAGTGTGCAAAAAGAACGTGTGAGGAGTTTGTGCGTGTGCGAAAACAGCGTGTGAGGGAATGGGACGGGCGGTGTCATAACGCACTGCCTGGTATTTCCAGGCGAGCTGCTAGGAGCCCGCCACACTCTAACTTCGTTTTTTAACCTAAAGAACCCTAATTTTTTCACTTCTTTCTCCTGTAGCCTCACATAGCTTCTCCAACAACACCCATCTCCTTAACCCAACTTCACACTAACCTTCCCAAACGAGAACTCAAAGTCCCCTTACAAAATTTTGAGACTTCGCTCAAGATTTTTCCAAGCGCAATCAAGGTATCTTTTAACAAAAAAATTAGTATAATTTTTCTTTTTTTTGTAAATAAAAAGTAGAATATGTTTTTTTTGATGATTTTATAGCTAAATTGGTTATATATGTTGAATGATTAACCATGTAATTATCATGTTATAAATTGATTATCGAATTGTGATTATTAGGTTGTAATTATGGAATTGGGAAAATATTTAGGGTTTATGAATGTTATAAATTGGGTATAAAAAATTGTTGATAATTTGTTGAATTGAAGATATAATTGATGAAGTTATTGTTTAATTTTAGTTGGGTTGTGGTTAATTTTTTGATAAATTGAGTAGATTGTCTAGAAAATTTGGGAATTTGAAATGTTTATATTTTAAAACATATGTGTAAGGAAGTTTTTGCAATTGAGGAATTTTTATGATATTTGGTATAATTGGGGCATTGAGATTGTTCTATTTTGTTAATAATGAATTTTATTCAACAATGTTTGATTTTTTTAGGTTGGTACATATGATTATGTAATTAGATAATTACTTTTGTGTTTATGAAATTAACATGTTTTTCCTTGATTTATTGATTATACTAGATTTTTATCTTTATGCTGTGGGGATTTACTCTTGATTTTCAATGTTGTATAAATTGTTTTCCCAGATGTCGAGCAGTGTGACGTCCAGATTCGTTGGCCGAAAGAAGAGGGCGAAAAAGGCTAAAATCGTCGAGGAATCAAAAGATGGCCGTATCAGAGAAGAAACGGTTGATGTTCCCGGGTTGGAACAATATACAGTTGTGGAAGATACGGAGGAGCACGTCTCCACCAATATTGCATATTCAAGCGACGCCAATTTCAAGTTTTCACATCGTGGTTCTCTCAAATCTGTCTTTCAGATCTACCGAGGTATTATTAAACATGACCCTAGGGTAAAATATATTATTGAAAGGGGAGGATGAGGCCGATTACTGTCCATAGATGAAGTAGATTCATCCCATGCTCTTATTGACTATATAGTCAAACGCTTTTGGGATACGACAAACACTTTTCACTTCTCCTTTGGTGAGCTTGGGTTCACTCCCCTTGATTGGGTAATGTTGACAGGGATTAGTATAGGTGTTGGCAGTAGTGTTCCGTATGATGCAGAGAAGTTTCAATTTGAATATGTACGAGAGCATATATTTCCTGAACTCAAAGATAGTGCGGTCTGTAAAAGAGAAGGTATTCCGTTCCAGTGGGTTTGCAATTACTGTCATATTTTTGAGCACATATTTTGATGAACAAACTTTGACTGCGTCTAACGATGATAGTAGGCTTGCTGATAAAGTGGCCAGAGCCTTCTATATGTATGTTTTGGGTCAATTCTTCTTTTCAAATGCAAAAACCTATATTGATGTTGGATGGTTAGCGGCATTTGAGGATCTAAATGCAGTTGACCAGTACGACTGGGGTACTCCTGCGTTGTCTAAATTGTATTCTGGTCTCGCCGCAGCTGCCAGGGGACAAAAGTCATTGTCCGGACCCTTCCAAATTTTGGAGGTAAATTGGTTTGTGTTATTTAAAATTCTATTAAATTATTTTTTATTGCTAAGTTATTTATTCCATTGGTTTTCATGACATTGTAGTTTTGGGGGTACGAATATCTGGGCATCTGTCGTCCAAATAACCCTTCGCTTGAAAGTGAACATCAATTGCCTAGATGTCGTAGGTGGTTGTGTTGCTGGAGGAAGGGTATTGACATTGTTCGTTCAAGGACTGATTTGAATCAGTTGTCTGTAGACTCTGTGACTTGGCAACCGTAGGGAAATGCAGTACAGTACCTGGAACCTGAAATTCGATGCAGAGTTTTAGAGCTCTCTGGGAGAAGGGTTATATTCACTTAGCTAGACACCGTGAGTTTATAAATAACTTTGATTTAACAATTAAAATTTTTTGTCATTGTATTTTGGTTAACTAATTGGTATTTGTTTATTGTACTTTTTTTGGATAAAGCATAACATGTATCTCGGAGATCGCTGTTGGAGGCAGAACAATGCAACATGGGGCGTTTCTGCCAACCCCCACTAGCGGGTTTCCAACTTCACCGTCAACGTGTTTGAGGAGATGACTATAAACTGTCATGTCCCCGCAAGTGAATATGTACGTGTCGTGGACTATGATCTGTATTTTGAATATTGGCGACATGTGACTAACCTTTACAAATATGTCAGGAAAGTCGATTGGGAGGTTGAAACGTACGGATATGCTGGTGACCGTATCAAACACAACATCACACGTTGCCGTGAACATGTACCCATTCCGCCCCCACAATAGCTATCATACATAAGTATTCAACAAATGAAACTATATGTTTGATTTTACTTTACATTATTGGTTCAATAGTTAATTTAATTTTTTTTATCACAGCTCACTGCTTATGGTTTAGTTCAAGAGTTGTCTGATTTTACCCAAGAGTTTCGGGAATTTACCTTAAATGAAACTAAGGATCGGATGGACTCTTTCATTGCCAAAGAAGTAGAAAATCAGAAGCTACGAAATGAGGTTTCCATGTTGAACTCACAGCTTTCCCATTTTCGTCAACAACAACCACCCATTGGGTTTGGCTCCTATTCTCAGAATATGCCACCACCAATGTGGAACACAATGTCTCAGGGATCTTCATCAACAATCCAATCAAATATCTATAGTGTCAGACCATCTTTGCCTCATTTTATGCCACCTCGCTCGGCCTCCGAAAATTCGCTTGATCCGGAAAACTAGTTATTCATTAGCATTGAATTGTAGCCATATTTGAATTGTCATTTCAAATTACTTTTCTTACATTTTCCGTTTTGTATTTTCAATTGAAAACTTTGTCGTTTATGTCATTTGCTATTGGCATTTCATATCTTAATTGTTAGTTTAACAAAAAAAAATTATATTTAGTCCAAACTTTTCAAATTACTTTTTCTTTTCATACTACTTTTTCTTATTGTATTGTCTTGTCTTACTGTCATATGCTATTGTTTCTTGTCTTGTCTTACTTTTTCAAACTTGTCTTACTTTTTCCCTTTCACGTTTTGGTGATTTGCATTTCGTTGTCCTGTCAACCTACAATTAATATCTCTGAATTTCCAACGCTCATTTTTGCATTGAAATGGTGACCGTGTATTGGCAATTCAATTCTCAAAATCATTTCTGAATCTTCTTATAAATTAACTCACCAATTCTCCAATAATACAAACCAAAAATACCACCATCTCTTCCAATACAACCAACGAAAAAAAGAAAATGGCAAACTCTCTAAATAACATTCACAACTATGGTTCCTCTTCTTTTATTCCTCCTCCTCCTACTTGTTCTTCTTCTTCTTCTTCACTGGGCGATGATGATAACAATAGTTATTACTCATCAGACGAAATTTCACTTGCATTGAACTATAATAACCAAGCATTCACTACTGGATTAATTGTTTCAAGTATGAACTGGCCACATACACGTATACAAATACCAAGAGACCGTGATACCGGTGCCAAAATTCTATGGAGAGATTACTTTTGCAGAAACCCGACGTTTCCTCCAAATGTATTCAGTAGAAGATTTAGAATGCGTCGAGAATTATTCAACCGTATTGTGGGTGATGTTGTGGCGGTAAATAATTATTTTTTTCAAAAAAAAGATGCTTGTGGTGTTCTTGTATTAACCCCTCACCAAAAAGTGACTGCCGCAATAAGAATGTTAGCTTACGGTTGTGCGGCAGATGCAATAGATGAGTATTTACGGATCGGAGAAACCACAGTGTTGGAAGCTACCCGTAGGTTCTGTAAGACGATAGTCCATCTGTACGAGAAAGAATACTTGCGCACACCAAGTAAGCGTGATGTTGAACTGCTTCTTGCTGAGAACAAGGAAAGGGGATTTCCGGGGATGATTGGAAGTGTTGATTGCGTGCACTGAAAATGGGATAAATGCCCATCGGCTGAATCTGGTGCTTATACTGCGTACAAGGGTAGTGAAAGTATTATCCTGTAGGCAGTGGTGTCGTATGATCTTTGGTTTTGGCATGCATTTTTTGGTATGCCTGGTTCTAACAATGATATCAATGTGATGAATCGTTCGTATATCTTTAGAAAACTAATCAATGGTAAAGCACCGGTAGTAAACTTTGTTGTCAACGGAAATCAATACAATATGGGGTATTATCCGGGTGATGGAATATACCCAGAGATAACAACTATTGTGACTACGATTAAACATCCAGATTCTCAAAAGAAACAGAAATTTTCTGCTATGCAGGAAGGTTGTCGAAAAGATGTAGAACGCGGCTTCGGGGTGCTGCAAAATCAATTTGCAATCATCAAACAACCAACACAAATGTGGAATCCAGACGTGTTAGCATATATAATGAGAACTGTCATCATTCTACATAATATGATAGTGGAAGGTGAGCGTTTACCCGGTGATCGGCCGCATGAGTATGAGCAACGCAGCCACGGTGCACCAGTAAATATTTCTAGACACAACACTCTTGAACTTTCGAGAATAAGCATTGACCAATGCAGACGTGCAGTATTCGATAAACAGACTGGGGTTCGTATGCGAAATGACTTGATCGAACACAAATGGTCACATTTTGGTGAAGAGTAAAAATTTATAAATACTCTCTATAGGTTTTGTGGGTAAATCTCTTATAAACCCTCCCCCCCCACCCTCCCCCCCGAGACAAAACTCGGCCACTAGGGGTACCTAGGGGTTTAAAGGCTTGTTGCACATGCTAAGTGTAGCCGCGATTCCTGCGAAAGTGATTGTAGCTTTTCTTATTAGGTCTTGTTATATGATAACGTTCATTTTATATCTGAAGTGTCAACGCTCATTTTTTTGAATCAATTAAAATCAAACCGTTGTATTTAAATTAATTTTTAAAAACAAAACAAATTGAAATTTATTGGTTAAAAATAAACTGAGAATAACTAAACTAATTAATAAAAGTTGAAACTTAATATGACAACTTCTATAAGACTGGCCTTTATGATTGGTTTAATCTTTTCTTCAAAATTTCTGCCTTCCTAAGTTCGATGTATTGTCTTAATACATCATCCATTCGGGATAGATCCATCGTCATTATACGAAACTCCTCTTCTGCTTCTTTCCTAGCTAGTTTTGCTGCAAACTCAGATTCTCTCTGCGCCATCTTCATTTGTCTTTGTTCCGTATATTTGGCGTTGAAGTTTTGTTGCTCTCTATAAATATTTTCCATCATTTCCTGTTGGACGCTAAATTTTGCTTTCCCTTTTGTCTTCTGTCGTTTCACCTCTTTTTTTCCCATTTGACGGATTAATGTGTTAGGGATATCTCCTATGTCTTCATAGCCACTGGTGTCATCTAGGCATAAGTCTTGTGTTTCCTGGTTGTCATGAACACTGTCGTAATCTGACTCAGCTTGTGATGAATCGAAAACAGTTGTCGATCGTCTGGAATATTTAATATTATCTAACATAACTGTGTAGCAATCTTCATGCTTAAAACTTCTCCAAGTAGCTTCCTTGAAAAGCCTCTTTACTTCTGCAATCTAGTTTTTGAATTCAATTTAGTAGAGGATATACAATTTGGAACATTAATGTAATCAGCAAAATTGAATGAGTAGTTACCTTATTTTCGGCCCCCCATCCAGTATGATGTTCCCTTTCCACTTCCGCCTCCTTTGCAGACAAAAGTGTCACATCTTTACTTATAATTTGAAATCGTTTCTGAAGGGAGGTCCAGCTACGTTCTGGCATCGAAGGTATTGCTTCTTTCATCTGATTTAATATACAAGACCATAATTTTTCTTCGGATTGATCGGTACCAATACTAGAATCTTGAGATATTGACAAATGAATTGTACTCATCGTTACATCTTCAAGTGTAGAAAAATTTGGACCTCGGGGTTTTGATGGCGGCATAATTGTAATCGATTTGCAACCTTATTAAATGCAAAAAAAACTTTAGAAATTTCGAATACAATAGCAATGAGTGAGTTGAGTGAGTTTAGTAAAATGAAATTGGTTTAGTATTCCATATATAGTGTAAAAATATAGCCGTTGTAACGCCAACGGTTAAATCAACGGTAACATCTCAACGGTAAACATAATCCAACGGCAATCTGATGGATCTAGGCGAGCTGCTGGAGTAACGCCTGGGACGGACTATATTTTGTGACCTCGCTCAGAGTCAGGCGCATCTGTGGAGTTTTGCCCGTACACAAGCGGCATTCTGTGACCTCGCTCACAATGGGCGGTTCTCTGGCGCACCGCTTGGAGTTAAGCGTTACTCTCGTACTCCGTTTCATCAGGCGAAGGCTTAGCATAACGCTTCGTCAGGCGAACTACTAGCGCAACGCCCGTGTTTTTGAACGTATTGCTAGGACGCCGCTTGCTGCTGAACGAAGTTCTAGTACCCCGCTTGATCATAACATTTAGTCGTCGATTAAAGATTACTTTTGATCAGCTACAGTGGATTTCAGCGATTAAAGATTACTTTTAATCGCACGACCGTGGCTCCATTTTCTCGACTAAAGATCAAATTTCATCTTTGATCCGCTTTTTAATCGACGACCACAGTTGCTTGAAAATAACTCTTTTTCTTTCTTCTCAATACACTGAGTTTTCATCGATGTTCCAAAACATCAACGATGCAAAAAAAATTGATATATGTGGGAGTTTGCACAATGACAACGACATATACGATTATGAAAACTCAAGATTTCACTAGTTGCGTTTTAAAAAACAAATCAAAAAAGTTGGTGAAAAACACAATTTTCACTGTGAATTAGTTGTAGTAAAGCCAAAAGGACATAAAACATGAAAATGTTAATTCTTAAAAAATTTCCCACTTGTAATAATGTCAGAAATAATGGAGAAAACATAAATTTTCACATCTAGAATCAAGAGCGATTGGTGGAAATTCAAGTTTTCACCTTTTTTTTTGTGTAACAAATCAGAAAAATTATTGAAATGTGCAATTTTTTTCAGTACACTGACAATATACAGATAAAATGATAAAAATGTAAAAACTTCAAATCTCACATATAATAATATCTAAAAATAATTGTGAAAAATTAAAATTTTACATCTAACATCAGGAACAACAAATCCTTAAATCAAAAATATCATAGAAATCATACAAATGAAAACAATTTCATAAGTGAGATCGCCATTGGCAGGTCATCTCAAGCTACATCTGAACAATAAAAGACACCATTTCACATATTGGGAACCTAAAACTCAATAATGTAATTTAAATCTAGTTTTAGATTAGAACTATTAGTAAATCAAAAAAGAAAAAAAACCCGCTAAAAATCATGGATTATTCACTGTTACAATGTGAAGTAAAAAGGAATACCATCGGTTCCTAGTTTAACAATAAATTTTAGTATAATAAAATTCTATCTCTTATCATGAGATCATTTCAAATTAACATTTACAGATCAACAATCAATCAAAATTAAAAATGAATTAGAAATAAAATGACACCCATATTTAACATGGTTCAACAATTTAATTGTCTATATCCACGGGTAAAAAGATTTATATCATTTTTATTATTCATCATAATATATTATTGAAAAATATCATACTATAAAATCATGACCATAGTAATCAAGGATTATATGAACTAAATTTACACAAGTCTCATACTTAAACTCTTGCCTATCATTCAATGCCCCTTCTCCAATTTTTTCCCTGTTTTTAGCGCCAAAATGTGATTACCAAAAATCTTGCATCTTTGGACCACAACCAACATAATTTGAATCATACAATAGTATGATACCATATCATAACATCATAGCATAATAAGATTATATACCTTATCATGAGATCATTTCAAATTAACATTTACAAAACAACAATCAATCAAAATTAGAAATGAAATGACACCCTCATTTAACATGGTTCAACAATTTAATTGTCTACATCCACGGGTAAAAAGATTTACATCATTTTTGTTATTCATCATAATACATTATTGAAAAATATCATACTATAAAATCATGACCATAGTAATCAAGGATCATATGAACTAAATTTACACAAAGTCTCATACCTAAACTCTTTCCTATCATTTAATGCCCCTTCCCCAATTTTTTCCCCGATTTTCCAGTCCCTTTTCCTGTTTATGAGCTTGGTATTTATAGCGAATTTGATGGGTCCTAACAATCTACCTTTCAACCTATTTATTCTTATCCATTCCTGGTGCGATATGTAGTCCCGCAAAGCTTATTTGCAATTTCCGCAAGGCTTGATCGTTCTTCCCGCAAGTCTTAGCATGCGTACTGCTTGTTTCCCGTAATTTCTCACTGGTTATCCCGTAGTTCTTCTGCGGTCTTGTATTTAAGTTACTGTTTTGGATTAGGATGAATTGTTGCAGTTTTATTTGTATCGTGGCATGTTTGACACGTAGCTCTTAAAAGTGAATCGTCATGCTTTAGTTCTTTTTGAGCAGTGTGCCTTACTTTCCCGCAACCCACGTGTTGGTCAGGCAGCAAGGCTCTCTGATTTGAACAGTGTGCCTTACTTCCCGCAACCCACGTGTTGATCATGCATTAATGCTGTAAGTTTCAAACTTTATCGAGTTTGCAGCTGTCAATTCATTATTTTAAAAGTCCTTATTTCAGTGTTTCTCATTCCATCGTAACTCGCTCCTCCAACAATAGTTTTTGGACACGCGTATCTCAGATTTTATTCCCTCACAATTTCCCCCTTTTTTTTTTTCAAATTTTGACACGTGGTAAAAATTTTGAAAACGAAAAATTATAATTATTGCTTTTACACCGACAATAACTTTTCTTCCCACGCTTAATTATACTTTTTTTTTCCGATTTTCTCGCTAGCGGTAACATCTTTTCCTATGTTCTTGTCAGTTGGCAGTTTTAAGGCAATTAATTCTCTGATAAAATTTCTCCCTTTTCAGTTTTCGACGGTTTCGTTCGTTTTAACTTTCTCCTATTTAATACCAATTATTTCCCTCATTCCATTCTTAACACCTCTTGTCTTCTTATTCTTAAAGTTGTAGCGCTTTTCATTCCTTTGACCTTTTCAGAGATTTTTCAACACCTTTTCATTCTCCTGAACTTTTGTGATCAAGGATTCTTGCATCGGGATCAAGTTTTTTCTCTTTTCAATAAACATATTTTTCTTATATCTTTCACTTAATTGTAAGTAATCATTTTTTTTTTCTTTTCGCATTTGTTTGTTTATCAATCTTTGTATCTGAACCTTTTTGGATTAATCATTGATGTTAATGATGATGATGATGCTCTTATCTATTTATTATTTGTTGGAATGAATAATGATGATGATGATCTATCTTTTTGATGATTGATTGTTTTATTATGGCCCATTTTTTCTCCTGATTGGTTGATTTGTATTTTGATGTGAAGATCATATTGTCGTTCTTTTGCTTTGCAACTTTCCTGCTTAGTTCTTGTTTTTGATTGTAATAAACTTATTTTTTCTTGCTCTCCTGTGTAGATTAAAATACATCATGGCTGGAAAGGAAAATACGGAAGTTACTGGTGATGTTTCTCATCAGGACGAACAACCTTTGGTCAGGAAGTCATCTCGTTATCCTGTACCGAAGAGTCATCCTTCTGGATCTACAATGCCCGCAAGTGTCCGCGTTGCGGTCAACAATCCTGCTCCCAAGAAAAAACGGGCTCATGAAAGTTGTAGCTTTAAATCAGTGAATCTCGAGGAATTCAAGAGGAGTCATGGTCTTCACCAATTCAAAGTCTCTTTTTATGATTGTGTTGAAGATGAAATTACCCTAGAAATGATGAAAGGTTTTAAGTACAACAACAACAGGTTATTAATCCCTGCGGGAGCATTATATGCGGGTCTACAGCTTCCTTTGTACCAGAAGGAAAGTCCTTTTCAATTCGCAGTTCTTGCCAGCCTCAGCCAATCCCAACAATGCTTAGTGCGGTCTGTAACTCAGTATAATGGGAATTGGTGGCGCATACTGGATGAGTGTAGTATGCGAAGCCAAGGTAAAACCAATTTTACATGTTATTTTCCAGACCCTGCGGAACGTAGACACTACACAGTGGAGAACTTCCACGCTACTTATACGGACAACATCGCCGCAAAGAATTTCAAGAAATAGAGCGTTGGCCCCGGGCGCAAAGGTGGTGAGGGATTCCGTCTGCTAGCGGAAATTGACAACGCCAAGCTGAAGTACGTTCCGGGGACAACGCTTCCTCTCACGGAAAGAATTCGGGAAGATCACGACTACAAATGGTACCACACCCCTCTAGTCATTTAGGGTACATGGGTCTTTGGGTTCGTCACTGATAAAGTGGTCTACAGTCTTCTTACCCGCTTCAATGGTTATTGCCCTTGGCGCCTAAATTTTTCTGACTTCAAGTTTGCACTTGTCACCATGGTACGTAAAGTTTCTCTCTGTCTATTCGTATTTTATATATTGCTTAATGATTAGAGTTTCTTTCTGATAGTAAATTTTTTTTTCTTTTTTATAGCCGGAAACTGAGCCGCAAGCTGACGAATGCGCAAAAGATGATGCGGGAATGAAGCGCAAAGCCGTAACCCCGGCAGAAAAGGTATTGTTTTAACCTGAAATTTTTTAATTATCCTCATGAATTTCATTAAATGAATTATTGCGGTTCATTAATAGGGTCAGAAGAAGGTGAAGGGCACACTCCGGGCTTCCACGGACAGAAAGGAGGGAGAAATTCGAGATTCTCCCCTTCGTTGTCCAATCTTGAGAGGTGAAGGAAGTTCCGCTCCAGAAAGACAAGATGAAGAGCAGAATATACCTCTCCAAATAACAAACTTTGAGTCTGTGGATCCATTTGGTGTTGCGAAAGAAATTTCAAACGCTGCCATCAATTTCTCGCACCAAACTGTCGTTCCCGATCATTCTTTCTTCCTTCAATTCTCTCATTTGATCGTTGATGAGCCACTTGAAGCTGCCTCAAGTGAAGATGATTCAATTGATGAAGAGGAGTGTCATACTCAAGCTGATCCTAAGATTACTTTAACTGAAGCGGATCCGCAAGATCATGTTGCAGAAGCAGAAATGTCTGCGGACACTAATGCAGCGGGTAATGTACCCACGAGTACAATGACAGAAACTAGACCTGTCATGGTTAATGCTTCGAGTGTGGCTGTGAATGACGCAATACAACCGAACATGGAACTCCCGCAAGCGTGTAAAGGGAAGAGAATTGCAGACACTTCAAACCTCTTGGAAAAAAAAGAAGAATCCTTTCAATGGTTCATGTCAAAGAATCTTCTGTCTGTTCCAAGCAACTCTTTACCGGTGAAATCAGATATCTCTTCGGTATCCCGGTTGCGTAAGTCCATGGAGGATGTCCCATACAAAGTTGTTAGAGATGCTTGGTTAAAAGATCAAGGTGAAGTTGTTGATCCCACATTCCGCATTATTGAACCTTCTTTTCTTGCGGAAACACCGCACTTGCGGACGGACAAGTGTATTGTTTCCCGCAACAAGCTCTTCTACAAGTATTTTAGTTTTTTCTTTACCTTTTGATTTCTTCTTATTTTTAGTTCTAGTTATAATTTTTATTCTGCAGCTTGGACGGGGTCAAAGCGTGGCACATACTGCGTACCAATTCTATAATGCGCGATCCAAAATGATGGAGTCCCAATTTAGGGGTGTAGAAAACGATGTTTTGGATTTAAAGCGGGAAAATGACGTGCTCCGTCAACAATTGCTTGCTTTTCAGAATCAAGGTTTTATTCTTTCTTCTAGTTACTTTTTTTTCTTATTTTACTTCACTGGTTTTCTGAATTACTTTATGGGATCAGCGGGGGATTCAGAACTTGTATCTAGGATGCAGCATAAAATTACACAGTTGAGAGATCATGTTGTAAGAGTTAATAATGAGAATGTGGAGATCAAGATAAAATTTAATGATCTTGTTGATAGTCATGAGTTGATCACACGGAAGTATGATGAGTTAGAGTAGCGACATCGACTTTTATTTGTGGAGAAGGGTCGCAAGAAAATAGAGTTTGATGCCACTTTATTATGGACTAAAGATTGCGTTTCTGAGGCACGGGCAAAATCTGACAAATTGGAAAAAGAGAACCGCAAGCTTTGTGTGGAGCGGCAGAATATCCTTGCGGGATTTTCCCGTCCGGATCGTATCACCATTTACAGCTTTCTTCATACATAGCTCATCTCATTGAGGACAAAGACAACTCATCTTCAGAGGTTTGTGCTAAAGGAAAAACCCTTGCGGATGCTTAAGCTATTCCGTAATTTATCTGTTTAGTTCTTCACCGTGAGAGCGACATTCTCCGGCTGCACAAAGAAGTGGAAAAATATACATCTAAACTGAATCGCCTGTGAAATAATGAAGCAGAGTTAACTCAGTGTCAACAACATCTTGAACAATTCAAGGCCGATTACAGTAAACTTCCGGGAGAATATGATTTTCTTGATATTACGAAAGATGCAATGAGTCGTGAATTAGTAGAGTTTGAATCCCTCGCAAGAGGTATCCTATTTTATCGCAATCTTAAAATTCAATATTATTCCCGTATTGATTAATCCGTTACTTTTATCTCAGGTTTTGAAGAAAAGTTTAAAGACGCAACCGCAAGAGCTACTAAAGCTGAGGGAGAGATCGTTGCGGAAAATACTAGGATGGAGGAACTTAATAAGCAGTTAAAGCTAGATTCAATTAAAGCTAATGAATCGCAAACCCAGTTAGAGCTTGCCTCTACTAAGGCCAATGAAGCTCTCGCTCAACTCGAGCTTTTATCTTCTAAAGTTAAAAGTGTTGAAGATAATCTAAAACATGAAGCTGCGAAGAATGAAAGCCTTATTCGGGACTTATCTTCTGAGAGAGGGAAGATAACATTTTGGAAGACAAAAGTCCAAGCTTGCGAAACCGAAGTAAATCAATACAAAATGGAAATCGAAAATAGAAGAACTTATATTGTTTGGTTAAGAACTGAAGCTAAAGCTTTAATTGCAAAGGCGGTCAACAACACCCTTGACCAAGTACAAGATGGTGGATTTACAAAAGTTTACAAGCGTAGGGATGTCCCAAATAATCCTCTCTTTGAAGGTGTTCTTCCCGCTCCTTAGATTTCTTTACTGTTGTTCCGTTCTTCTTCATCTCTAGATTGTAGTTGCGTTTTCATTTTTCCTTGTAATTTTATCCCTGCAAAAAAGATTTTGAATATATATATTGATTGTTAGTTCATTGTATGAGTGTAATTTATTTAACCGCAAGGAAATTTTGTACCCTGAGTTATATTGAGGGTTGAAGCGCACATTTAACTTCTCTCTGGCCAGGAGGAAATTAGGATGCGGTCCCTAGAGTGTCTCCTGAAACGGAGAGTGATACAACAATTAATGTCATGTTAGGCATCTCTATAGCGAAAGACCCAATAGTCATACACTCATAAACATTTACATGGACTTTCTAGAGAGATTACATTCTGCTGGTTTACCTAGTATGAAACCAAATTGTTGTATAATTGCATTGCTAGTTGTGAGCACTTCCTGAAGTGGAGAGTACCTGATACAATAGTTAATGTCATGTTAGGCATCTTTGAATAATCCAACATTCATAGATATTCACTTGAATTTTCCAAAGAGATTGTATTTAATCTGTTTTACCTTTTATGAGCGCAAACTATAGTAGAACTGCATTGCTGGTCATGGATAATATGGTTTAAGATATTGTGCGTTCCATGGATGTTGTAGAATTTCCCCATCCATATTCCGTAGATGGTATGATCCTTGTCCCGCAACATCTTGTATAATATAAGGTCCTCCCCATGTAGGTGCAAACTTTCCTGCTCTTTTATCCCTTTGGTATTCCGGGATTTGCCGTAGAACATATTGTCCTTCCACAAAGTTGCGCAATTTCACTTTCTTATTATATTCTTTCGCCAATCTTCTTTGATAATTTTTCATTCTTTGAAGCGTAACTTCTCTTTTTTCTTCTAAGTCATCCAACTTTTCAAGCATCAAAACTGAATTCAAGTTCTTTTCCCACGCTTCTGTTCTTGTTGTGGGTAGAATGACTTCCGTTGGAATAACTGCTTCTGCTCCATATGTGAGAAGCAATGGTGACTCTCCAGTGGACTCCCTTCTTGTTGTGCGATATGCCCATAATGTATTATGAAGTTGTTCATACCATCGCTTATGATGGCCATCTAGAGTTTTCTTTAAATTCTTGCAATTGTTTTATTTGTTACTTCAGCTTGCCCATTGCTTTGTGGATAGAGTGGAGTATACTTGTTCTTTTGAATACTAAATGCTTCGAAAAGCATGTCAATATTTTTCCCTTGTAATTGCTGTCCATTATCCGAAACTATGGCTACCGGAATCCCAAATCTACATATTATATTTTCAAACAAAAATTTGAAAACATATGTATCTCTGATATGTGCAATAGCTTTGGCCTCAACCCATTTAGTGAAATAATCTGTAGCTACAATTAAATATTTTCTTTTTTTAGTGCCTTCCACTAATGGCGCAACAATGTCTATCCCCCATTTTGCAAATGGCCAAGGACTGAGTACGGAATTAAGCTCTGTTGCGGGTGCTTCTTTTTGCATAACATTGATATTCTTCACATCTTTTTACCATACTTTCCGCATCTTTATGCATAAATGGCTAATAATATCCTTGTGTTTTTACTTTTAGTGCAAGTGATCGTCTTCCACTATGATTTCTCGCATCTCCATAATGTATATCTTTGACAATTTGCTGCCCTTCTTCTTTTGATGAACATCGAAGCAAAGGTCCCAAAAAAGATCTGCGGTATAGAATCTTCTCCCGCAACTGATAATTCACAGATTTCAATTGCACCTTTCTTGCCTCTTTAGTGTTTGTGGGAAATATCCCATCCTGCAAGTATTGATATTGAAACTCTCCAATCTTCTCTGGATAATTCATTTTTGGATTTTTGTGGAAAACCTGTATCATCTTTGTCAGCTGCATCTTCAATATGTTCCTCAACTTCTTCTTCCATGTTTTCAACTTCCCACAACTTAATTGATGGCTCATAAATGTGCCCAATTTTGACTACTGTAGTGTTTTGATTATTTATCATTGAAGAAATAAATGCTAGTGCATCAGCATGGCGATTCTTATCTCTGGACAAATGTCAAAAAGTTATATTTGGGATTTGAAGTGCCAATTTTGTACAAGATTTTTATATTCTATCAGATCTTCATCAAACGCTTGATATTTCAACTCAACTTGCCGAATTATCAATTGTGAATCACTTGTGAGCCGCACATCACAAATTCCCAATTCAATGATAAGTCGAAGAGCATCAACCACAGCCTCATATTCCACTATATTATTTATATGCTCACCAAACTCAAGGCGAAATGCATGTACCATTCGATCTCCCGTATGAGTTGTAATTACAATTCCAATTCCCGCACCTTCTTTATTTCGCGCTCCATCAACAAATAGCTCCCATCTGCGGGAATTTACAGAGCTTAAAATATTTTGTGAATCATCATCTTCTATTCCAGGAAACCATTGGATTTCAAAGTCATCATCTATTGGTAAGTCCGCAAGGAAATCTGCTAGGACTTGCGACTTTTGCGCAGTTTGTATTTCAAATAAGATGTGGAACTGTTCCAGTTGTGCATTCCATTTTTTTATTCTTCCCACTTTTCCGACATTCTTCAGCACAGATTCTAACGGAGCTTTGCTTGGCACCCGCACATAATGTGTCAAGAAATATGTGCGTAATTTCTGAGTAGCAAAAACCAGGGCTAAATATAATTGTTCAATTTTGGTGTAGTTTCTTTCCGCAAGGTTTAGAGTTTTACTGATGTAATACACTGGTTTTTCTACTTTGTCATTTTTTCGTACCAATACTGCACTTACAGCATCTTCTGTTGCGGCTATGTACAAGGCGAGCACTTTTTAAGGTTCTGGCTTTTGTAATACGGGCAATATAACGAGATAAGCTTTAATACTTTGAAAAGCTTGTTCGCAGTTTTCGTTCCATACAAATTTATTTTTATTTTTTAAAATATCAAAAAAGGGATTACATTTGTCCGATGATCTAGCAATGAATCTGCCGAGTGCGGCCAAACAACCATTCAATTTCTGTACTTTTTTAACATTCCTTAGAGACGGCATATCAACAATTGCCTGAATTTTTGCCGGATCAACTTCAATCCCTCTTTTGGTAACCAAGTACCCCAAAAACTTTCCTGACGTAACCCCAAAAATGCATTTATCGGGATTAACTTTCATTCTGAGTTTCCGCAAGGCTCCGAATATTTCTTTCAAATCTTGTAAATGATCCTTTGAGAATTTAATTTTCACCAGCATGTCATCTACATAAACTTCGAGTGTGCGGCCTATCCATGGTTTAAAAATTACGTCTACAAGTCGCTGATAAGTTGCTCCTGCATTTCTTAGCCCAAATGGCATTCTGGTCTAACAATATAAACCGTGTGGAGTGAAAAACGCAGTGTGTTCTTAATCTTCTTCATCTAGAGCAATTTGATTTTACTCTGAATGCCCATCCATGAAAGATAAGGCCTCGTGTCCTTCAACAGCGTCCACCAACTGATCAATGCTGGGAAGCGGATAACTTTCTTTTGGGCATGCCTTGTTTAAGGTGGTGAAGTCTATGCAAATTCTTACTCTGCCATTCTTCTTGGGTACAATTACCATGTTTGAAATCCAGGTTGGGTATTGCACTTCTCGAATAAATCCTGCATCCATTAGCTTTTTCAACTCCTTTTCAACTGGAAAATGATATTCAGGTGCTAACTTGCGTATGTGTTGTCGAAAAGGTGTAGTTCCTGGGTGTATGCGCAACTCGTGTTGAACAATACTTGGATCGATTCCTGGCATGTCCTCCATCTTCCATGCGAAAATGTCCACATAGTCTTTAAGTAAAGTGACCAAATTACGCTCCCTTTCTGTTTCCATCAACGTTCCAATTTTAATCATTCTGGGGAGTTCCTTTGTTCCTATGTTGACAATTTTGGTTTCTTCAATGGATGTAAAAGTGGATTTGGGAGCTTCTAATTGTGTGGGAGCTCCCTTTAACTGCTATGCTGGAAGACTGTCTTCATCACTTTTTGGCATGTTTTCTTTTATTGAATACCTTCATTTGTTTCATTTACTACTTTATTTCCTGCCTTCATCTTTCGTTCTTTTTTCTTGTCTCGTTGCTGCTGTTGTCGTTCTTCATTCATGCGGATCTCTGCAAAAATACAAGATTTTGCTTCACTTTGGTCTCATTTTATCTTCATTTCCCCTTGCGGTGTCGGGAACCGCAAGTATTGGTGGTATGTTGATGTTAACCCTTTCAATTGATGGACCCAATGTCTACCAATGATGGCGTTATATGGAGATGGAGCCTCCACTATGCTGAATTTTGCCAGAATACTTATTGGTCCAACCGCAACATCAAGCAAGATTTCCCCTTTTGGTTTTGAAGCTAGTCCATTAAACCCATATATTGTGTAGCAAAAAGGCGTAAGCTGATCATCTTTTAATCCCATCTTCTGGAAGGTATCACAAAACAGTACATTAAGAGAGATGCCCCCATCCATAAGAATCTTCCTTACATTCCAACCCGATACAAGCAGTGTAAGCACTAGCGGATCATTGTGCATTTCAATTTCCTGGTCAACCGCGTGCGCAGAAAAAGTGAGCGGGGATGCCATCCATTCTTCCCATGCTTCAGCAACTCTTCCGGCAACCTTGAAGACTTCGTGACTGCAAACCCTTTTATGCAGTATTTTATCAATAGCTGCACTCATGGATGATTGACCCGATTCAAAATGGGAAATCATGTTAATAGTTTGATAATTCTGCGGAATATTCACTGTTTTCCCCTTATTGGGTCTTGGGGGAGGGTCTGGTAAATAAATAAATTCTTTTAGTTCCCCTGTATCGATCAACTTCTGCACTTGCATCTTTAGATTCCTGCATCGGCTTGTGGAACGGCCCCGATAGCAATGATATTCACAGTATTCCTTTGAATTCTGCGTGTGTGGAGGCTGCTTTTCTTTTGTCCATGGCACTGAAAATCTTGTCTGTTCTTTATTGCATTTAGGATTTCTGAGTAAGAGGTGTTGAGTTTAGTAAAAATTTTCTCCTTAAATTGGCGGATAAAATTTCTTCTATCTTCAGATTTTGCTCGCTTTGATTCAACGTCAGGAGTTTCTCCCGTAACCCTCTTTCCGGAACTGGTTGACGGTTCTACAAAATTTGCCCTGTTGCCGTTCCCCTGAGGCTGAGACATTATTCTGGGATGCTGCCTTTGTATGTGCTGCAATCTTGCACATTTTTCAATAAAATTTCTGAGATCTCCTTTGTTTTTCGGATTTTTATCATGAATATCAACAAAAATTTGGCTTTCTAGGTTGGCTATTCCCCAATTATAACAGTTGATAGCAACTTCTGGAATTACATCTCCTACTGCTTGACAGATCGTCTGCCATGGATCTGTATAATCACTGATGGATTCCTTTGTCCATGATGCAAGGGAATATAATTTGTCCATGCTTTCCTCTGCGGGCTTATTGTACATATATGTTTCTAAAAACTTGCGGGTCAATTGGGTGTAAGAATGCACCGACCCTTCTGAAAGGTTATCATACCATGCTAGAGTTATCCCTTTTAAGCTTGAGGGAAAATACTTGCACATAACAACGTCATCTTGTTCCCACATGGTCATGATGCGATTATAATACTTCAAGTGAGTTGTTGGATCTTTAGTCCCATCGTAGCATTCAAAGATGGGAATATTACAGTTATGCGGTATTGGGGCATATGCAAGATGTGGTGCTAAAGGCGTTCTTCTAGCTTCTTTTAACACTTCTTGTAATCGTCCACCCTCTTTATCTTTCAGAATTTTAATCTCTTCTCGCATTTTCTCCATATCTTCACAGTATTTTTGCCATTTGTTATTTTACAACTCCGCACCATCAAAATCCAATCTATCTAGTTCATTCCACTGATATGCGGGTTTCACTATCATTACTTTCTGATCCCTATTGACTTCCGCTCTTCTTCTTTCGGGTCTATTTGAGCTAGCTTCTTGCCCCCGTATTCTAGTTGTAGATGGTTCTGCAGGATGCTGGGCTTTTTGTTTAAGTATTTGGTTTTCTTGGGTTAAAAATTTAATTTTTCCACACAAGTTTGTTGTTCCTTGCGCATTTCTTCCATTTCTTCCATTAATTGCTGAATGGGATCAATACTATTTTGAGATATTTCTTTAGATGATTGAGTAATTGAGTGATTTTCAGAATTTTTCACTTGATCATTCATATGTTGCGACCCTTGTGATTCTGCCACCATTTCCCTTTCTTGAGAAATCTCGATGGTACGCTTCCCCAAATTTTGTGCATTATATCTTGATCTTGCATGGTTCTATGTGATACCGTTTCCATTTTCGTAATTCTTCTTGTAATGTAGTGATTTCTTCTTTGTTGATTCTTATGTTGATGTAGAAATTTCTTTACCAATATTCTAAAAGAGTTTAGATAATAAGTTATGTGTTTCAAAAGGTTTTAACATCAATATTAAATATATGATGCAATTTTGTTTGAAAGAAAATATTAAACTTAATTTATTTTTATTTTTTGTACAAACAAATTAACATCAAGTTCACAAATTTAATTGAAAACATATTTTAATATTTTTTGCAAGAATGAAAAAATTTAGCTAAACATAAAATCAAGAACTAGATTAACATAATATAATTGTTTGGTGAAAATTCATGAACTAGATTTTCGGATCAACGATTTTTACATATATGTGATGTATGAAATAATGAAACGATGCATACGAGCATAATGACCAAAATGTATATATACATCAATTAATTAATTCAAAATAAAACTTTATGCAAAAAAAAATTCAATATCTCTGAATCATTGTATTTTAAAGAAAAGAATTTTCCAACATAACATAATTCAAAATTTTATAGAAGAAACTTTTTACAGGTAGAGTAAATTCTTTACTTCCTCCCTGTTTCTAGCGCCAAATTGTGATTACCCAAACTCTTGCATATTTGTACCACAACCAACATAATTTGAATCATACAACAGTATGATACCATATCATAAAATCATAGCATAATAAGATTTTATACCTTATCATGAGATCATTTCAAATTAACATTTACAAATCAACAATCAATCAAAATTAGAAATGAATTAGAAATGAAATGACACCCACATTTAACATGGTTCAACAATTTAATTGTCTACATCCACGGGTAAAAAGATTTATATCATTTTTATTATTCATCATAATACATTATTGAAAAATATCATACTATAACATCATGACCATAGTAATCAAGGATCATATGAACTAAATTTACACAAAGTCTCATACCTAAACTCTTGTTTATCATTCAATGCCCCTTCTCCAATTTTTTCCCCGATTTTCCTGTTTATGAGCTTTGTATTTATAGCAAATTTGATGGGTCCTACCAATCTACCTTTCCACATATTTATTCTTATCCATTCATGGTGCGATATGTAGTCCCGCAAAGCTTATTTGCAATTTCCGCAAGGCTTGATCGTTCTTCCCGCAAATCTTAGCATGCACACTGCTTGTTTCCCGTAATTTCTCACTGGCTATCCCGTAGTTCTTCTACGGTCTTGTATTTAAGTTACTGTTTTGGATTAGGATGAATTGTTGCAGTTTTATTTGTATCATGGCATGTTTGACACGTAGCTCTTAAAAGTGAATCGCCATGCTTTAGTTCTTTTTGTTCCGTAACTTGTGAAATTGACATGTGTCCCTCATTCATCAACGCTCATCATTATTTCTTTATTGTGTCAGACTTTCCCGCAACCTGGTGTTAGTCAAGCAACAAGGCTATCTGTTTTGAGCAGTGTGCCTTACTTTCCCGCAACCCACGTGTTGGTCAGGCAGCAAGGCTATCTGATTTGAACAGTGTGCCTTACTTTCCCGCAACCCACGTGTTGATCATGCATTAATGTTGTCAGGTTCAAACTTTATCGAGTTTACAACTGTCAATTCATTACTTTAAAAGGCCTTATTTCAGTGTTTCTCATCCCATCGTAACTCACTCGTCCTCCAATAGTTTTTGGACACACGTATCTCGGATTTTATTCCCTCACAATCAATGTCTTGTTTGTTGTCTCGAAACCGTAGCGACTCTCCATGTTTTAAAAAAAAAAGTTATTTTATTGGAGAAGAATAACTATTCCATAAATTTCTAATAATAGAAATTTTATTCACCAAATTTTTATACTAGATAAGATAATAAGGGTATATTTATCATAAATATATTAAAATGGAAAGTCATTGCAATTTTCAATCGTATTTAAGCCCCGATAATCTCTTAATGGATTATAAAGAGTCCAAAGTCTTCTGTTTTGATCCGTCAAGAAAAATTCACCTTGTAAATACCATGTTTAATTTCTTCTGTAATTTTTTTTTAAAATAATAGGTCATGGGTTATAAGCCCAAAGGTGTCACTATCCAACTAAATAAAACCCAACAAAACAAATTTAACACAAAAAACCCATTATAAACCAACTGTCCATATTACCCTTGCTTATTATTCAGCCCAACTTCAGAACCTATTCACGCCCATCACGCCCACTACGCACGCCCGCCTTCATTTAACGCCATTAACGTCATTTTTTCCCTCTTAACTTCTATCATCTACCATGTCCAAAATTCATACCTGAACACCTGAACCAACATCATCAGAGAAAAAAACTTGAACCAACATCATCGTCATCATCAACCATATCAAAAATCATCACATTAATCTCCCTGAAACAAAAGTCATCACTTAAATCATCATCAATAGTTGAACTTGAGTCGTAATCAACCTAAATTTCTGATTGTAAAACGATTGTTAATCATCAACAGTAGAATTGAGTCTTCTACTTTTAACTCATCATAATCTACCTGAAGTTTCTATTCAATTCTGTCACAGTTTAAACCTAAAAAAATCACTGAAGATCATTAAACATGGCGAAGAAACAAGACAAGAAGATGAAGAAAAAACTCAATACACCAGTTAAGAAACAAGAATCTACGAAAGGTAAATTAAAGTTTATGATTATGATTATGATTTTTAGTTTCCTGATTTTTGTTTATGGTTGAAAATCAAAATGCATTTGGTAAATAAGGTTTCATCATATTCTGCTTGTTTATGATTTTTAGTTTCCTGATTTTGGTTTCGTCGATGTATTTGGTTAATAAGGTTTTATCTCTTTCGAAATTACAGGTTTCATAGTCAGGTTTCAGTTATATTTTTCTGAAAAAAAACTAGGTTTCATTGATTTCCATCTGTTTCAACGTTTAGATTTCATCTGTTTTAACCTAAATTATTGTGTTGGAACCGAAATAGGTTTCATCCTATTCTGTGTGTGGTTGTGACCAACAATGTTGGTGGTTTTTTACTTAATTGGTATTATGATGGAACCCAAAAAGGTTTCATCCTAATCTGTGTATGTTTGTGACCAACAAATGTTGGTGGTTTTTTACTTAATTGGTATTATGATGGAACCCAAAAAGGTTTCATCCTAATATGTGTATGTTTGTGACCAACAATGTTGGTGTTTTTTAGAAAATGCATGTTTTGATGGAACCCAAAAAGTTTTCATCCTATTCTGTGTATGTTTGTGACCAACAATGTTGGTGTTTTTTTACTTAATGCATGTTTTGATGGAACCCAGAAAGGTTTCATCCTATTCTGTGTATGGTTGTGACTAAAAAATGTTGGTGTTGTTTTACTTAATGAATGTTTTGATGGAACCCAAAAAGGTTTCATCCTATTTTGTTCTGTTTGTGGTAATGGTTTACTTATTCTGTAACAGGAAAAAAAAAAATCCAGATCCATACAGATGCTCATTACAACATTTGTGTGCAGAGGCACCAAAAATAAAAGCATTGATACAAACTAAAGAAAAACACATGAAGGCACTCGTTGCATGTCCATTCTGGCGTTTCTTCAAACCGTTCTTCGATGGTACCCTTCAAGCAGAAAAATTAAAGAAAACAACAAGAGCAGTTCAGATGATCTTAGGGTCATTTTATAGAAGTGTAAAGGATGATAAACCAGATTGTTTCAAATTGATGAGAGCAAGGAATATGATACTACGGACAACACCTGAACAATTCGCTGTCATCTTTGGTCTACAAATGATGAAAAACGTAGATATACAGATGTTGAGCTGAAGAAAAAGGTGAACATGTTTCAAGTTGAGTATTTTAAAGGAGCTAAGAAGATGAGTAAAACTGATATTGTCAGAGCTATGATGGAAACAATAACAGATGAAACCAAAGCTGAAGACTTCGTCAAGCTATTCATACTCTATATCTTGGTTTCGATATTTGTCCAAAACAAAGGTGGGCAGAATCTGACATCAAAATACTTGTGCCAAGTATTTGAGATGAATAAAGTGTGTTGGCCTGATGTTTTGCATGAAAATCTAATTGAGTCTATAATTAAAGCTGAAGAAGTTGATGATGTATCAGGTTGCGTCATTTACCCACTGGTAAGTTAATTTTTGTTTCTTTTGATTCATAAAATGTTTGTTTTTTATTTTTCCCAAGTTTGATTACTAATTTAAATGTTGAATTGTTTATTGATTTTTTACAATATTGGTTTGCTGAGATGACAAACATCACTTTGAGAGAAGATGAGAGCGAAAGGTACGCAAGGTTCGCTAGATGGAACCTTGATGAAATAAGCAAGCAAGTGGTGAATAATTTTGATGATCTCTCCAACAAACCAGAAATTTTATCCAAGGTAAAAGCAACAACAGTTCTTGTTTGTTTATAAATTTAATGTCTGCACCTTATTCAAGATGAAAAAGCAAAACTATGGAACCAAAAAAGGTTTCATAGTTTATTTAGTACCAACTTATTAATCATAACTTTTCTTGTATTCCACAGATGAATGTGGGTTACCGTCAAGGATCCTTCATATTAGAATATAATGAACAAGAATTACGCTTGGTCCAGCGTATAGAGGAAGAGGAAATTCAGTTTGAAGAGTACATAGATGGTGAAGGAAATGAAGAGGAAAATGCAGATGTTGGTGGTGAAAGAAATGAAGAGGATAATGAGATGGTTTTTGAAAGAAATGAAGATATTGGTTGGTGAAAGAAATGAAGTGAGTGTTGAAACTGGAAATGAAGATACCACATACAAGGAAAAATATAAGTGGGCAAGAATTTTGATTGAAAAGCTTACAAGCGTCGGTAACAATGGGCTTTCGGAAGAAGATCAATCAATTCTCGCAAAATATGATGTTGAATATTAAGTTAGAATTAAAACCAGTGAGGAAGACTTACGTGAGAAAGAAACGTAAGCGAGATGAAGCAGAAACAGTTTCATAAACTGAACAAGATATGGAGGAATTGATAACCAATACTATAAAAATTATGGATGCAATGGTAGAACAAGATGATGTGAATGTTGAGGTTGAAGAAGATAGAGAACAAAAGTCTGACAATGATGAGGTGATAATTTATTATACTTTGTTTTGTTTTGATTTGATTTGATTTGATTTGATTTACTATACTTTGTTTTCTGAAATCAATAAATATTGCAGGTAATGAATATATTTGAAGAAATAGAACAACATGATGCAGTGGAACCTGAAAAGGTTTCAGCTCATGAAGAAGTTCAGGATCAACATGATGCAGTGGAACCTGAAGAGGTTTCAGCTCATGTTGAAGTCCAGAAGCAGAATGATGCAGTGGAACCTGAAAAGGTATCAGCTTATGAAGAAGCTCAGATCCAACATGATGCAGTGGAACCTAAAAAGGTTTGTAGATGCAGTGGTTGTCTATTCAACGAAGAGAGGTTTCAGTTCATGAAGGTTTCATCTCATGAAGAAGTTCTTGATCAACATGACGCAGTGGAACCTGAAGAGGTTTCAGCTCATGAAGAAGTCCAGGAGCAGAATGACGCAGTGGAACCTGAAAAAGTTTCAGCTAATGAAGAAGCTCAGATCCAACATGATGCAGTGGAACCTGAAAAGGTTTCAGCTCATGAAGATGTTCAGGAGCAACATGACGCAGTGGAACATGAAAAGGTTTCATCTCATAAGTTCAGACTGAAGAGATTTCGGAGTTAACTCCGAACACAATTGAATATTTGGAGGTGGCTGAGAAAGTAGAATCTGAAATCAAAGCGAAGCAAGCCAAGGACAGTATAATGGAAGAAGTTTCGGAGTTAACTCCGAACATAATTGAAGATATAAAAGTGGCTGAACAAATTGAATCTTCTTTGACGAAAAGTAACTTGAGGAGTGCAATAGAAGAAATTTATGAATTGACTCCAGACACTATAGAAGATATCAGAGTCGCTGAGAGAGTAGAACTGGAAGCAAAGAAAAGTTCTTCATCAAATCCAGAGACACGGATTGAAGTGTCAACTCAAAGCCAAGGTTCAATTTATGAAACTATTATTCAACAAATGGAAGACGAGTATGCAACCAAGACTTCTACATCAAAGCCAAGTAGTAAAGGCATGTGCTACTACTCTGTTATAAACATGGCAAATGATGTAATTGCTTTAGAAGATGATGTGCCTCATTTCAAGTTGGGATTGACGGAAACTGACAGTGAGAAAGAAGATGGTGAAGACATCAGTACCGACAAAAAATTGAGTAACATAATCTCAAGGATAAGAGAAAACAAAAGGACAATGCAAGCACCTGTCAAGATGCATGATTATACACCTGGAGATGCTAATAATAAGAAAAGAAAAAAGACTCGGTGTGTGAGCAGAAATCAAAAGAAAAAGTTGGAGAAAAAACAAAAAGAGAAAAGGGAAGACAAGTTGAAAGCAGTGGACAACTTAAAAATTATGCAACTGCTGGATTCAAATGAAAAACAGATTGTTTGCAGATATTTTAAAATGCACAATGAAAGGTAAGTGGAATTCATACCATTAAGTTTTTTGGTTAAATAATTTAAGTTTTTTAGTTTCTTTTATTCTTCTTAAATATTAAATTTGTTTATCAACAATATAACAACAGTGACATGGCTTGGGAGAAGGACGATATGGGCCTGTACATTACAGGAAAAAATATGAACGCCTTGATAAGAAAATGTGACATAGAAGGATATATGATTGAGTTCTACATGCTTAAATTGCAAAAAAACATAGCAAAGAACATCAAGAAATCAGATGGCACTCCTAAGTACAAAAGGGCTTTTTTCCTAAGCACATATGTCTATGTAAGTTTCATCTAACTTATCTTATACAAGTGTCTTTCTGAAAACAATGAAACCAATTTTGGTTTCATCAAAATAAGGTTTCATCTGTTTCAATTGCATTTTTCTGTAAAAAAAAGGTTTCACTGATTTTCAACAATGCACTCATTTTTATTTTTTATTGAATTTCAGACATTGCACTCAATCGGTAAAAGTTGCCACACTGCGGTTGAAGCTTTCATTGATAAAATGGACTACACTCCAGAATATGTCTTCGTTCCAATCATAACAATACTAAGTGAAAAGACATATCACTGGACATTGTTAGTCTTTGATAATGAGACTGGATAATTCTCTCATTACAACTCAATGGCCTCCACTGAAGATGAATGCAAAAAAAGTGCTGAAAGCATGAAGGAAAGAATGGTGTTAGCATTCAGAAAACATGTATCAAAGCTCTGCCTGGACCCATCAAGTCAAACAAAAGAATTTATTTTGAACACCCCTTTCTGCTGTCAACAAGATGTGTAAGTACTTTTAAAAGAAATTGTGATATCTTCATTTTAATCCTTTTTTTTTATTTTTTTATTTAAAGATATTGTTTTGTTAATTTCAGGAATGATTGCGGACTTCATGTTTGCTATTACATGAAGAGCCTTTTGAAAGGAAATTTTTCATCCGAAGAGCACATAAAACAAAAGGTGCAAAATATGAGGCCAAAGTTGGCATGCAAGATACTCCTTGACAAAGTTGAGAATACTCCTTGACAAAGTTGCAACTTAAAGTGGAAGAGAAAAGAAGACTGATGGTCAAACCTCATGGTGGTTGTCTGTTCATGAAAGAGAGGTTGAAACTTAGGTTGCAACAATGTTAATCAATTAGTTTATGATACAATACAAATGGTTCTCCGTAAAAAAAATCTTATTCAATATTAATCAGTCTTTTGATCAATCAATACTCTTAAGGATGAAAATCTTTTTGAATGATTTGTTTCATCTTATTACAGTATGATTTATGAGAAATGTTAATCAATATTTTCTGTTTCAGCTTATTACAGGTGAAAAAAACAATGAAACCGAAAAAGGTTTCATCATTTATTTTTGTTTTCATCTTACTACAGATGAAAAAAAACTATGAAACCGAAAAAGGTTTCATAGTCTTTTTAAATTTCATCTTACTCCAGATGAAAACAAACTATGAAACCGAAAAAGGTTTCATCATTTATTTTTGTTTTCATCTTATTCCAGAAAGAAAAACACTATGAAACCGAAAAAGGTTTCATAGTCTTTTTAAATTTCATCTTACTCCAGAAGAAAACAAACTATGAAACCGAAAAAGGTTTCATCATTTATTTTTGTTTTCATCTTATTCCAGAAAGAAAAAACACTATGAAACCGAAAAAGGTTTCATAGTCTTTTTAAATTTCATCTTACTCCAGAAGAAAACAAACTATGAAACCGAAAAAAGTTTCATCATTTTATAGATAAAAAAACATACGCTACAGGCCTGTAACTTATAAAAAGCCTGTAACTCTGAAAAAACAAAAAAACATGAAAGACCTGAAGCAAAAATGAAATTTTAACTGTAAACAATATGAAGATTGAAACATATAGTAGTGTAAACAAAAAATGAAAATGAAAAAGTCAATGAATTGTTGTCAAAATAAATTCACATCTGTCGCGCAGGCATGTCCTTCGGTTATGGGTACTCAAAACATGGCAGCTACCACAACTTCTCATCTTCTTATTAGGAACTGAACCTGTATTAGGAATTCTCTTCTTCTTTCTTGGACGACCAGGTTGTGGTAGAGCATCAGGACCAAGAACAAGAGATTTTGGAGACACAACCATAGGCTTTTCAACTGTGGGAACATGATTGATTGGTCTTGCATAGGATTCACGGTAGAACTTTACTGTAAAATAGAATTCAACATACTTATACGGTTCTTCTTCATTTAGCATGATACAACGGATAGCATGGGCACAAGGAAAACCGTTGATGCGCCAGCGGTTGCAAGAACATGTTCTTCTTTCCAAATCGACTTTTTGTGTTAATGTAGAATGAACTTCAAACACATATTGCGACGACTTGGTGACAGTGTATTCACGGCCATGCATCTTGTTGTTGTACAACTCAGTTTCAAACTCTGGACACAAAGTTTCTCGCCACTTCAATAATGTTGCACATTCCTCACGACGTACACACATTTGATTCATAAGCTTCACTCTGATCTCATCAACCATAATGGCTATAGGCTTCTCTCGCTCTTCAACGATCCAACTATTGAAACTCTCAGCAATATTCGAACACAACCTACCATAACGACGACCCGGGAAATAAAAACTTGCCCATTTATCAATCGGAGCTCTACTCAGATAATCTTGTACCTTCTGATTTTTGACCTGCAATAAATTCTCCCAGTTCTCTGAAAATTTTATATGTGTATTAGCATACGCACATTTTTCAAACAACCCAAGCACATAATTGTTATAAACCTTACTGGACTTCGGCAAGTATGTATTGATATTGTTCTTCATATGCCAATAACACCAACCATGAGCAGCATCAGGGAATACATCAGGGATTTGATTCACCAAACCAGTAACTCGATCACTAACAAAATTAATCTTTTTACGCATAGGAGAAAGTACTTGCTTCAAATTCTCCAAAAACCATTTCCAGTTGGCGTCATTCTCCGAAGAAACAACAGCATAAGCAAAAGGATAGATTTCTGAAAAAACAGAACAGAAAAAAAAAAGTATCAACATATAAGAAAACAATGAAACCGAAAAAGGTTTCATCCGTTTAAACTACATTTTTCTGTAGAAAAAATGTCTCAGCATATAAAAAACAATGAAACCGAATAAGGTTTCATCCGTTTAAACTACATTTTTCTGTAGAAAAAAATGTCTCAGCATATAAAAAAAAATAAAACTGAATATGGTTTCATCCGTTTAAACTGCATTTTTCTGTAGAAAAAATGTCTCAGCATATAAAAAACAATGAAACCGAATAAGGTTTCATACTATCAATTACATTTTTCTGTAAAAAAAATAGGTTTCGCTGATGTGAAACAAAATAGAATGTTTAAGAAAATTACCGTCATTCCCGGTTAGACATGTTGCTGCTATGATATGACCAAGGTATTTGCTCTTCAAATGGGCTGCATCAAGGAATAACAAAGGACGGCAGTAATTGAATCCACGAATGCATGCTCCGAAACAGATAAACAATCTCTGAAATTTTTGAGTCCCATTTTCAACTTCCAAAACAACACGAGATCCAGGATTGGTTTCAGTCAATTTGTTGGTATACCATTTCAAGTATATAAATGATTTCTCGTTCTCTCCCCATGTAATATTCAATGCATGCCTCTTCCCTGCATATGCATAATAACGACTAATGTCAAAGCCGTACTCTCTTGTAAACTGATTCATAATATCATTTGTCTTCTTCTTTGGATTCTGTTTAATCTCTTCAATAATCAAGCTACTAATAAGTTTCTTCGACAAATGTGGTCTGTTTACAACTCCACCACAACAAGTATGCTTCTTATTTAACTCCTTGATAATAAAAGGACTACCTTCAACACCATCAATAGAAACAACATATATATGCCATTCACATTTATCTTCTTCCTTCTTAGAACACCATGCACCAATCCTCAACTTCCCATTCCTTGTCATCTTAAACGAATACCCAGATACTGCATGATATTTCAATAAATCAGAACGAATTTGTTGAACACCTCCATTAAACACCTGATTGACACCCTGAAAAAGGCCAAACCAATGCGCAGACTTCAACGGTTCTTTAACTTTATTACATACATCATAATCAACTAAACTTCGTGGCTGCTCATATGGTATGATTGCTGAAATTTCTGAACTACAACTAGATGACTCATCTCTATGCCTTACATGTAACTCAACATATGGAAGCTTATTAAACAAAGTAAATAAAGCAACCGATTGGAGATCAAAATCAGAATTGATAACCTTTTGCTGATCACAAACTATGTGGAAAATTTCAATAGAAAGAGAAGAGAATTGACACCAACTTGAACATATATTACCCTTCAAATCACAAACAGATGCTTGTAGACCAATACGAAAAGATAATGTATCATCTTTGTGAAATATAACAGCGAGAACAGATTCCATAACCTACAGAAAAAAGTATGAAACCGAAATAAGTTTCACTGTATGTGAATATAAACAACAACAAACAACAAAATTTGAATATTAACATCAACAAAATAGCAAAAATATGATTCCATAACAACAGGAAAAAGTATGAAACCAAAATAAGTTTCACTGTATGTGTATATAAAAGAACAACACCAACAAAAATTGAAAATTAACATCAACAATATAACAAAAATGTGATTTCATAACCTACAGACAAAAGTATGAAACCAAAATAAGTTTCACTGTATGTGTATATAAACAACAACACCAACAAAAATTGAAAATTAACATCAACAACATACAAAAATGTGATTCCAATAATATACACAAAAAAAGAATGAAACCAAAAA
>JAJJMC010005091.1:2727696-2748204 GCA_023531435.1 Papaver californicum
ACAACAACACCAACAACAACATTTGAAAGTTGGATTTCAGTTTCAGACGAATGATTGAACTAATACAAAAGCTTGAACCAAATGAGAATATGATCAAAATTGAAAGAAAAAACTGAAAATACAGTAGGAATCTTCAAAAAACAAACAATTTGAAGTTACAGTTCCTGATCTTCACTTGAACAGAAACGAATACAATTTTGAGTTTGGTTCTTCAAAAGTATGATAATCAAATAAAAACCAAAATTAATAAATCGAAAATTAAACTTACCTGATGAAATACAACTGAAGCTGAGTTTCTGTTCTTCACTTAAACAAATACGAACTCGGTTCTTCAAATAATCAATGGATTTGAAACTGTTTGAGATGAATCGAAGCTAGAATTTATGTTCTTCAATTAAACAGCACCAAAAACGAACTCAAATCTTCACTTACACAGCAGAATTCGATTTGAAGAAGATATCTTCAATTAAACAACACCAAAAACGAACACAATTCTTCAATTAAATTTCAGGAATCAGATTTGTAGAAGATATATTTTGATGAAACCCTAGACAAATTTGGAGAAGATATGTGAATTCTCTCATCCGAATTTTAGAGAAGATTTGGTTTTAAGATTTGTTTCCATCTAAAACTTATAGATTATATAGGAAGAGCAATTCAGGTATATTGAAAATCTAAATTTAATTAGTATTAACTGAAATGAGGTTTTTATCTTATTTTTAATAAAAATAATTTTTCTTTATAAAAGATAATATGAGAGGGTTTTATACATGGTAAGTTTGTTCACCTTAATTTTTTATACCAAGTTTTATTAAAATAAATCAAATTAATTGTGACCTCGGCCTTATTCACTAGTTAGGTTTATCTTATCCCCCTTCTTAATTTGACGAGACTAACTATCTTCTTTTACCCATTATTACAAAGTTCGGTTTCTCCTCTTAGATAGCAGTATAGCACGTTCACTTCCAATGGTCCAAATACGATACATGTACCCATTAACCAACCCCACATGTGAACGGGGAAATCAATAAACGTCATCTTGTCGTAACCTAAACGGACATATCTATCATTGGGTTGCGATATTGTGAACGAAGAGTGTCATCAAGTTTCCTTCGGTTAAAAGCTTATTAGTGTCTAATGAAATGATCAAATACTAAAACTTTAATCCGCATCATTCCAGGGAAAAAAGACATCATTTAACGGAATTAGACGTGCATTATAAGTGAGTAGATCAAACTAAAAAGGGAGTTTTTAATTTTCTTTCAAGAATTCATATCGCCGTATTACAGTATTGCCTTCCCACAACCCCACTACCATTTTTAACGTACACGATCTCCACAACCCAGTGCCATTTTTTTCTTCCTAAAAGTAAATAATCTTTTAATTTGTTTGTTGGGGTTGGGGATGGCAAAGACACGTTACTTGGGGGACAGTGAGTTTAAAAGGACTGGGGTTGGGAAGGGAATGGCAAGCGAAGTTTGCCTTTCTAAGAGGGCAAAACGCGCATTATCTTTTTGATTCGGTTCAGTTCAGTTCATCTGGAATATAGAGTGACTAGTGATCAAGCGCTAGAATGACTGATGGAAGCAGCATCACTGAGGGAGGGGCAGTATATGTGAAGAAAAAGTAAATTTATCCACGAGTGTTTTGTGATATATACTGCACTCATAAATAAATAGGAGAAAGAAGATCAAAAGCAGTAGGGTCAACGGATATAGACTGCGGACCCTCTAGTGATCTCCGTCTACACTTTCTATGAGAATCTATCTACCAGTTTTCTTCTCCCTATATTCTCTCCCACCTGTGTGGGTGTGGCGTTGATTGATTGATGGGCTGTTTGCCTACATATTGGGTCACGTTACATGGCATGCACACAAGAAGCGGTTGATGCTTCCCCGAGTTAGGATTTTCAAGTAGACTGGAGATCGAAAAATGGGGAGAAAAAACCCGTACGTTGGAAGCCGCTTGCTAGCTCCTATCCGAGCATTATACTAGTCTATTTGAATAGCATATGAAAAGTTATTTTTTGACTTTTAAAAATTAAAATATTAGAAGTCAATTTAAGTATCAAATTTTAAAACGACTTCTAGGTTGAAAAGTTATTTTTTTATAAAATAAAATAGTTTTACTTCTGACTTCTGGTATCCAAACGCGCTATAATAGCATGTTTGTATATTATTTAAAAAATTATTTTTTAACTTTTAAAAATAAAAAAGTTAAAAATTAGTTTGGGTACCCAATTTCTGAATGATTTCTAAAAATTAAAAAGAATAACTTTCTATAAAACAAAATGCTTGTGATTCTGATATCTAAACACTGAATAAATTCTTGCTTAGCATTCATGCATTTAGACTGCCTTAGGCAAATTTTCGATTTATGTATTCTCTCACCAAAGGTCGGTAAATTGGGCAACTTCTGTTTAGGTGGAGTCCTTTTTACTTAACGTTACTATTTGTTACTGTTAGATCTTATAGGATTAAACGGTAGATCATGGATAGGTCATCTAAGTATGTGGCTGTTTAGTTTCGTTCTCAGGTTACTCTAGTTGGTGAGAGCTAAAGTATGTTGGACTCTTCTTCCTCGTGTCTTTATCACTTTTTTTATAATTCTCCAATATCTTTATTTTTTCCCCAAAGAAGAAAGGTTATATGTAATTCAACAATTCATTCACACTTTTCTTTTCACTTTGTCTCCAAATTCACAATAAAAAAGAGGTATTGGACTTTGGCCTTTTGTGTTTGGCGAGACAGTGTATTAGAGATCTCTAACTGTTCATTTCCCCCACAACTAAGCAATAGTGTACAACCATGTGGTTGAGATTCATAATTAGTTTAACCTTTATGGTCTACAGTTGTAACTCTTAATGTTTACTTGAATTAAAACAACAGAAAATGGATTATTGTCCAACTATCTCTAAAACATGGTTTTAGTGGACAAACAAATATTATAAATGGACAAAATGAACACCAAAAATACTAGACAATTATGTCCCTTATTTATTCTTTTTATCATTTTTTCTCTCCTATTTAAAATAAATTACAATTTTTTTTCATAAGTTTCAAAATATATATCTAATTTTGATAAAATTTATATTTTTAGAAAGAGTTTTTGATGATTTACAAAACAAGATCCATTGTTATTAGTAAATTTGAAAGTTTTTTTTTCGAAAAAAATAGCTAGGATGAAACTGGTTGCATCCTAGCTTAAACTGAGATAGAAAAAAGTATTCGAAAAATATATAGGATGAAACTGATTGCATCCTAACTTGAACTAAGATTTAAAAAACAAAAACTAGCTAAGATAAAACTGGTTGCATTCTGACTCAAAATAAAAAATTAAAATACCACCCTTTAATATGTATATAAAAAGAAATCTAGCATAACCACCACCACTACCAACATTTTCAACCACAAGAAACATCACTACCACCACCACCTTCAATAATTACAAAAAACAACAAACATCACTATCACCTTCAACGTGAAAATAAATAAATATTTGAATATGCAGGATGCAACCAAATACATCCTAACGAAAACATGTTTCTTTGTCAGAAATATGCAGGATGAAACCAGATACATCCTGAAAAAAAATATTGTTTTGTCAAAATATATAGGGTAAAACCAGTTTTATCCTAGATAAATTTGGATTCATTCTAATCCAAAGCAGGATGCCGGATTCATCCTAGTCTAAATCCTAAAAAGTACACCACCACCACCATTGACGAAAGCATCACCACAATTTAAAAAAAAAACAATTGGACTTAGGACATTCTTGTTTAAATTGGAATGAACAGTTGGAAGAACCTGTTTTTCTTTATAGGTCTACTATGTTTAATTTAAAAACCCAATCAAGAGCATGTACTTAAACTGTTTATATTAGATTGTCAATGTAAATAATTTCATTCTATCATCGTCAATACAACCCGAAAAGAGTTAGCATTTGATAGTGTACAAAATGTATATATGTACTTGTTACACTACCTAATACCTATGTTATATTACCCTTACGCTTGACATTAGCTAGTCATATACACCAGTCATTTATATGTCCCTGCAACTTAGACCATTGATAATTAGATTGTTGATAATTAGTTAGTATTGGATATTTGATGATATAGTGATGGTATACAGATTATACTGTTTAAGCTCAACTAACAAAAATCAGTTCCCAAATACAAAACAAAAAAGAAAAAACATGAACACTACCCTCATCATGTCACTGCTAATCCATGATGTAGAAAATTAGACAAACCTAGGTACCACTGGATCTGATAACAGTGAGAATGAAACTAAGATTTTGCTAACATTGAAAAGAACCCTTGTTGACGCTGTAATCAATTTGAATAAGAACGAAATAAAAAGATAGAAATCGTCGGTATCAAATGCCATACACTTTTTTTATGTGATCTCAGTTGGATCTTCTTCTCCACCTCAACTTCATGATCTCTGGAAGACGAAAGAATTAATAAAATATAAAAAAAAAAGATAATTTGATCATCTAATGTAAAAATTAGTTCTCTTAAAAGATATACTTTGGATAAAATGGTCGAATTTGATTATATAAACAATATCTTTTAAAATTTAGGATATTAAAAAAATATATTATTTTAGTTGTAGACCCATAAAAATGATTTTAGGAGTTACTAAACCAGTTAATTATTAAAACAAAAGGTCATCCATATTGGTGCAGTAATCCAAGAAAAAAAACAAGACTAATAAACTTATTTTAGTGGTTAAACACTAGACATGATCAAGATGGCCTTGTTCTTTAAGTGAAGCAATGCAGTCATCAAACATTTCTTCTAATCCTTTGAATTTGATTCCCAAACTCCTCATCTTGGATGTATTGAACTCATAACTTGGTCTGTCAAGCAGCTCAAATCTACCAAAAGAAAACAATGCTCATCATGCGATGAATAATGGGCTTTTACAGGCCTATTATCATACAACAGAATAAATCACTAGAGTTGATGAATTCGACAGAAGCACAGAACTGACCTCTTTGGTACAGCTAAAGTGGGATAGCGATTAGAGAGAAAGGATGCTAACTCGTTGTTGTCAATAACTTTAGAGCTACAAATATATCTCCCATTTGCGTCGGCATTTTCATATGCAAGGATATGGCACAGCGCTACATCATCGATATGAACATAACCCATTCTTCCGTGCCAATGAAATCTCTCGGTTTCACCTGTTTCGTTCATTTATATCACAAATTCTTATAATGTATAAAAATCTAAGCTCATAATCTTGAGTTTCTGTCTGTATTGAAAGAAAGATTGAATGAAACCTCTAAGTAGACCAATAACATCAGATAGAGTAGAACATATCTCTCGAGGGAGACTAGGGCCAATGACGAAGGAAGGAAGGATTGTAGCTAAGCTGATATCGTTTTCTTTACAGTATTCCCATGCTGCCTTCTCAGCCAACGTTTTTGATAATGGATACCAGATCTTATATGCATAAAAAGACAATAAGCATTTAGTTTGATTCATGTGATTCAGCCGTATACTGTACAAGGAAAGCTAATTAAAGAAAGTAGCTTGACAATTGACAAACCCCAATAATGGCTATTGGATTGGGTTGTCACTAATTAACTTATTTACACGTGAGGCTAGGACTGTGGTCCAGCTCAAGCCTAAGTTAAAACTAGCACAGACCTTAGGTCATTTTGATAGAGATTGAGAGCTTTACCTGTAGGCTTCTGCAGAGTTCCTCAGAGGTCCAAGAAGACTCGTCGAGAGGAATCAGTGGATCAAAATCATCTCTCACTCTTACGGTCGAAGATGATGATGTGAGAACAACTCGTTTAAGGGAAGGGTTCTTCTTGCATGATCTTAACACATTTAGTGTACCTTGAATTGCCGGGTCTAGAATCTCAATCTGTATCCAAAGTCAGAAAAGGGTACATAAGTAAGTAACATGGTTAAAAATATAAACTGAAAGAACAGTTGAGGGGGAGGTAGTCAATGCCTTCGGATCGGCTTTAGGTCCCAAGACAGGAGAGGCAGTATGGAAGACGCCGTCACAACCACTGATCGCAACATCAAAGCTATTCTCCGTCATTAGATCAGCCTTCACCAATTGTAATCCTTCCTTGGCTCCTTCCAACCTCCACAAATGAGCTACTTTGCCATAATTTCCTATAAAAATCAAACAACACTGGCTATAAAAATATCCACAGGTTTAAAAGTTTATTCCTATTCTTCTGCCTCCAATATAAAGCATAACAAAAATAATGTAGATAGACCTGGATCTCTAACTGTGCCTATAACTTGATACCCAGATAGCAGCAGTCGCTTGATGAGCCAAGAAGCAAGGTAACCAGATGCTCCTGTCACACAGATCTTGCCTTTGAAATCAACGTTTTTGTGGTCACCCATTTCCGTTTGGTTAAAGCAAACTCAAAATCCCGGAAGATGGTCACAACTTAAATCAGACCCTTATAAATATTATCCTGGCAAAGAGAAAAGAAATGATTCACAGTTTATATATTTGGCCCAACTAATGTTAATTACAAACTTAGGTTTGAAACAGATATGTCACAGATTATTTGCCTTCTAGAGGTAGAGGTAGGAAGATTGGATGCGTGATGTATTGGAACCAAAGATTCTGCGAAGTGTGAACTAATTTAACAAATTAATCATACAAACGTCAGCAATAAACACAATAGGATCTGTGGCGCAATGGTAGCGCGTCTGACTCCAGATCAGAAGGTTGCGTGTTCGATTCACGTCAGGTTCATTTTTTTAAAATTGTGATATGTACAATGTACTTGGCTAATTTTTCAGGAACCAAATTCAAACGTTAATAGCACCAATTGAGGTAGCACGGCATCAGTATTTTTTTTGTTGTTGTCGACGTTGCTCAAGAAGAGGATACAGTATGGACATCAATTCGTGGTTAAGCCTCAAATCCTTGTCCTGCACCCCCTAAAGGAACTCTAATCATCTCTAAGTTACTCTCAGGTATATTTTCCATCTGAAAAATGTGAGAGTCCATCCAGAACCTTAACCTTCATTTGTGAGCTTTAACCAGCAAGTGAAAATCAGAAACTTGCACCATACATAAATTTATCTGACTTCATAGGAGTTCATGGTTGGCCAAG
Source organism: Papaver californicum (assembly GCA_023531435.1). Taxonomy (NCBI): domain Eukaryota; kingdom Viridiplantae; phylum Streptophyta; class Magnoliopsida; order Ranunculales; family Papaveraceae; genus Papaver; species Papaver californicum. The sequence continues at coordinate 2,734,807 of JAJJMC010005091.1, forward strand.
TATCAATAGACAGACTAACCAAATCCAAATTTATTAGGATCTGAATGGATAACACCTGATGCTTTTTAGGCGTCGAATGCGCAGTTGGCCGAAAACACCCTGCATTAGATAGGTCAGTGGATTAATCTTACTAAAGGCCGATCAGTCCTCTAAGAAAACAGGGATAAGCAAAACAAAGTGTGTTAGTTTGGACAGTTTGGTGGATGCATCCTATCTCTATGCAGATAATCTTTAGATATACTTTTAAGGGGTTGGACTATGACGTGATGAATGAGCCTCATACCTAATGGTGGGGGACTGTGGATACACTGGATGGTCCCAAAATTGGTCTGTCCATCCCCGTGATATAGTAAGGACTAATCTCATGATCCTTATTCCTTAGAATAGCATTTCACAGTTCCCGGGCGAATCAATATGAAATTGAAATAGATTCCACATCTCCACACAAAAATCGAACAACTGAAGCAGAACTTTTCCTTTATTCTCATTAAAAATCTTTGACCAGATAGAGGTTTGGAAAATAAGTACATTCTGACTCATACTGACTCATAACATCATTGATCTTTTTTCTTTTTCTTGTCTTCTCTGTCTTTTTCTTAACTCTTTAATACGTTTCGTGTTTACATATAACTAAATGGTCTCATGTTTATAGCTCTGTCAGTGTCACAAACACACTCATTATCTCTTCATTTCTTACGGGAGTAAACTAACCCCCAACTAAACCCTTTAAAGTCGAGTTATATCTCTCCCTCTTAATTTCTCAGTATCTTGTGTTTGCAATGGGGGAAAGAAATACATCAGTTATGGTAGTAATGGAAGGAGAAGAAGAAGATGGGAAAAGAGCTAGAAGTTTTAGAGATGAAGATTATAGCACTAGAAGAGTGTTTTTGAGAAGTTATCCTCTCTATGTAGAGGTAAATACAAAAGCTGAAGATGAAGAAGAAGAAGAAGAAGAAGATGTGAATCATCTAGCAATAGTTGTTTTTGGATCAACTGATGATGCAGGGAAAAATCAAGAAAAAGAGGATAAAGAGAATAGTAAAGAGTCTTATGTGAACATCTTAAAAGTGAAGAAGAAGAAGATTAATAATGTGATCAAAAATAGAGTTTATAGTGTTCTTCGTTGGGGGGAAAGAAAAGTACTGCATATCAATAAATTTAGTAAACATAAGCTGTCTTTTTGTCTGGTTGCTTGTCATCCTTTTAGGTTTAATAAGCACCATTCTTCTTCTTCTTCTTCTTCTTCTCCATCTTGTCTCTTCTGAAATTTCCCCACTGTAACTGTTGGACCACAAAAATTTGCTGGGTCTGATGTTGATGATATGGATAGATGGAATCCAATTTGAGCTTCGTTTATTTTGTCCCCGTTTTGATGAGTTTTTGTTGTTGTTGTTGTTGAGTTCACTATGAAATTAATGAAAGTTTATTAGGTGTTTTATGTTAATCTTCTTAGTTCTTATCTACTAATGAAAGACTTAACAACCTAGTTTTATGACTAAAACACTAACTTAAGTAGTACTTAGCAGTGTATGTTTTTAGTTATTAAAACATGAGAACGTTAAGGAATACTTGAGGCAGTGGTCTGATCTTGATTAATGAAAATTTGCAGCTGTAATTTCTGTTTTACATAGCTGCTAAGTACAGTAAAAAAAGGTAGAGTTATTATGATTAGAAGGTACCATAAAATTGATTCGCGGGTGCGGTCAGGTGTCAAAGCTGTAGCATTTAATACTCACTTTAATCTCATCTGATTCCTTTAAGACGTTTTGGAGATTTAAGATTCTCATCTACTCTAGGACGTTTTTTCTTCCAATAGATCTTTCATTACAACTAAGTGAAAAAAACACTTGAACCACTTAAATTACTGTCTAATACTGGATGTTCAACTCTTGAGTTCTGTAAGGATAGAAACTTTCAAGTTTGGGAATGGACTGATCCCCATTGATCATTATCACATCATATATATATATATTTGTTTTAGTGTAAATGGTATGGAGAAGTCACATATAACGTGTTCTGAGATGTTATTATGTCTTCGCATCAGTCCTTCCCTCCCATCTAATACCATTCTATTTTGGTTTATATTGAATAAGTCTATAAGATTTTGAAAAATACACAAGTTTGTTGTTTGATTTTTGTGTTTGTCTCTAATCCAGATTTTCTTATTCTTATTTGGATAAGCTACACTCTACTCTTTCATAGAAGAAGGTCCTGTCGTCCATTTTAGAATCGAGGAAGGTATCCATAAGATTATTATGGTTAAGAATTTGGGAACTGCTTCTCCAAGTATTTAAATAGTCATTTTGATTTTGGATTTGTAAAGCCAAAATTACTTGTTACTCTTGGGAAATTGTGAAAGTAGTGAATAAGGTTAAAGAACTAAGAGGTACTAGTTTTCAAGTGTCGAACTTTTTAGCTTTACTCGACAATGAAACTGAGAGAAAACCCCATTTCAGTCTTTTCTTGGAGATTGCAGCGAAGCTTTCTTTTCAAAATCTGTTGTTTATCAGTTCTTCCTTTTTATTTTTTGTTTTTGTCCCTCTTTTCTTTTACTTTAAAAATTCGTTAAGATACAGAGTAAGTTACATTTATTGAGCAGGCTTTTAGGTTCTCGTGACATGAGTGTCACTGGGTCTGGACTCTGGATGAACATTTGGTACTCTTCTCATTTCAAACTTATCGCTTGAGAAGAGACACTACACGAATGCACTACAATCTCAGTTCTGAGTGCATTTTCCATAGTCCACAGACAGAGAGTCACTCTTTACATGCATTGACCTTTGTGATTGATAATTCGACTAGTTCATACACATGAGAATATACGAATTCATGTAGACCAGATGAGAACTGCTCGGTAATTATTTTCAAAATGGCTTACTCAGTGTGTAGAATATTAGAAATTGACACACCTAGATTTCACAATACCTTCCTCTTCCTTTTTAAATGTTGGTGCTACTCAATATAACAACACAGAACAAGACAATGTGAAACGAATAATTCATCGACTATAAAGAAAGCCCAAATGCCCTGGGTTCATACTTCATATTTTCACCTGAAAATGACTTCCAAAATCTTGATATCAAAGGGACAAAAAATTCAAGATTTTCAGAACCCCTTCTCCTTTCTACTCTGTTTCTTCCTTGGCCTTCTTCTTCTTCTTCTTAGAGTTCTCTGAACGAGAAGACCCAGCAGATCCAGAAGAAGTCGTAGTAACACCACTTCCATGTCCTCCTGAAAAGTTAACCGCCGGAGAAATTGTTCCTGTTGGTTCATTTACGCGTCTTTTCTTGTGATGCTTTGATGATGGCTCACCGCTATCCGATAGTTTACTTCTTTGTGTGCTACCAGAAGATGGATCCCCCAGAGTACCTCGGGACATTCCACTAACAGCAGGCAAAGTTCTTCGCTTACCACCACTAGATTTAGATGGAGTTAATGCAGTTGAGAGTGTTCTTGCACTCTGTTGAGCTAAACGTTCAGACTTACCTTTTTCTTTAGCTTTTTCTTCAAGCTCACTGAGTTCTGGATAGCGTACTAAAGAAACACGGCGTGAGATTTTTCCAGCTGCAACAAGAAAAACAATATCTGGGTTCTGATTAAGCAGTAAGGTTGAATAAAGCAAGCATTGAGATTCAACAATATTTCAAAGAATCTGATACATCAAATTATCTAATATCCTTGAAGGGCAACTGACTATTACCTAAGCATATCCATCAGATATTCGGTCTGAAAAGTTTTAAGAAGCATTATAATTACATAACACGATTAAGACTACAAAAACAAATTTTATACCCCAATTTGCAGTGATCATAGAACATTATAAAAGTTAATGAAGGTAAAATTACCAAATAATTCACTCATCTAAAGAATCAAACACGCGGGTACCATTTTTGAAGACGTTAAGTGATAAACTAAGCAAAAACAACAATGACGATAAAACTTTGGCTACAATAATCGCCGAAAAGTAGCGCTTCCTCTTTATCTTTTAAATGAATTCCTAATTGGAGATCTAGTGAAAGTCTCTTTTAATTGCGGAACAAACAACAGAGGTATCAGTAAAGAGCCAAGGAGAACAGAATGGATTTCTTTCAATCATAAAAGGTCTGTAAGCTGTATTCAGGACAAGTTTTATAAACAAACAAAAGAACTATCAAGAGCCAAGCAGAGAATGGTTAGGTCTGCGTGAAAGTTGTAAGAAATGAAATACGAAAAATTCACACATCTCATTACCCTGTTTAAAAACTATACTTAAGACCTGGACCTCATTAAACTAGTTTGATTACACATAACATATGTGGCAGTAACAAAACATGAATTCAACAAAAATAAAGTATCCTGGCAGATTAACAGTACAAAATAGACATGATCATTGGTCTATTGGATTTTAAATTTTGATTACTTATATGTGGATTTACATGTACAAATATTGAAGTTTCTGTGCAGAATCAACTGCACTCTTTACTCGACATGGCATATTTTACTTCCTTTAAAGCTTTAAGCATTCATAAACACAGTTTTTGTGTACTTAGGTTGGTCGGGCTCATGTACTGCCTTGATTGATTAAAAATTAACCATTTGACCGGCACTACCATGAAAATGAAATAGTAGCGACACAAACCATGTAGGTTAATTTGTCTGTTGTTGCCAAACTCGTTAACTTCCCAAGATATCCAACATCTTAAGTGTTTGAAAATGTAATGCATTGGCCTTAGCAAAAGTTCAGCATATTTTACTAAAAGTATTGAAAGCAATCATCGTGATTCACAGATCCCCCAAATTAAAGGGTATTATCTATCTTCAGTAACTTGACAATACCAACTAACTCTAGCAGGCAATGATATGTAGGAGTATGGGACTTAAATTTTCGTACGGAAGATGCATGTACAAATAACAGCATTCATAAAGATACTACAATACAATGGCGACTTGCCAGAGAATCATCTCAAATAGCATAGGAAATCCAAGATGGGAAGTTCTCATTAGCGTGCCTGTCAAAGCATTTGAACATCATAATCTGTTTCACATTCTAAGGCAAAAGACCTTTACACAACCCCTAATGCAGTAAGATAGACAAACTCCAAATTGAAATAAGCCTGTTACGTTCATAATCATTTTTGGAATTTCCAATAATATGCCGAAGGTAACAAACTAGCAACATAACTGTAGGAAGGAGTCAGACATTCAATGTTATTATTTTATCTTTGGGTAGCCAGAGGAAATTTCACTAAAAGAGAGAATAATTACGAGAAGTTCGACAAAGGTATGACTTCAAGTGTTTGGAAGAGAGAACCAACGCTCTTAAAATGTCTTGAAGAGAGATGGTCATCAGACCAATTGTATTTCTTGAATCTCAGATGAACCAAACAACTTCATCATGCCTAGTGAGTATAAGACTCACAGTCTAAAGTGAGCAAATATTGACTTCAACCCAAACAAAAAGTTCTATGTTTATTTGGTATATAATATACGCAAACTAGTGCTCAAACAAAGATATTGTAAATAAATGCCAATTGCAATCAACAAAAGCAAAATTCACACTTGAAAACTATGACGTAAAGGAACCAATATCGTCTACAGAATCAAGAAATAAGACATACCAATCTTTGCCTCAGATGCACAGGATAGAAATACAGTTGCATCTGGTTCTTGAGATGCATAGCTCACCATTTCGTATGATAAACCTACCATAATACGTAAAATAAGTATAATCATACAAATCACCAAAGGAAAAGAAAACAACAAAAAGCTTACCCTATATGATATGTCACAAACAAGGATTTACTTGTACCTGATGAACTTTCAAAAATAGCTAATTGTCCATCATGATGCAACCTAATTGACACTTCTTGGCCATCAAAATCAGGATCCTGGAATCCCAAATCACAATACAAAGGTGAATATTCTAAACTGCAATGGTGTAATTAATTCCACAAACACTTACACAAACTGAGAGACCGATAACTTAGAACTGACAGAAATTCCTTACTTGCTTATCTGGCCACTGGATAAGCCAAAGCTCCTTCGAATCTGATAAAGGGATTTCCAGAAGTGGTTCTTTGACATCCTCTTGAAATTCGTCTGCTGGTTTATATTCGTCAACAGCCTCCATTTTAATGAAACCTAAACCTCCAGGAAAACAAACACTTAAGTTAGAAATTCCATATTTATGTTTAGACAAGAACAGTATATTCATGTTAAGGTACATGCAGCCTCTGATATCTAAAGTTCCAATAATGGTGGTAGAAGGCAATCATGAAATAGAATCCCAAGCTGATAACAAGACATTTGCAGCTTATAGTTCTCGCTTTGCATTCCCTAATGAAGAAAGTGGATCTCCCTCCACATTTTATTATTCATTCAATGCAGGTGGCATACACTTCATTAAGCTTGGTGACTACATCGACTATTACAAGTCAGGTAATTTATGTTTTCCACTGCCGTTTTCTCTCAGTATATCATTAATTCGAAGAGAAAAAACTAAAAAAGGTTAACTTGCAAAAAGATTTTCTGATACATGTTTTAATAATACCTACTGTTGAAGATAGTTGCCAAACGTGGTCGCTGTGAATATACTCAGTTCAAGTTGTGATACAGAAACACTAAATAGAAAAGTCTTTAAGTATTTCTTCGTCAAGCACTAGAATTGATTGGTCTCCATGAAGTATGAATCATGTAATTCGGTAAATTTCAGTTGCCATGTTTTCACTTATCAGGGAACATTTTTATTTTTAATAAAGAATTTTGGATGGTGTCAATCTCAAAATCATCTGCATCATTTAGAATTGTGTTCTCAACTATCTTAAGAATATGTAATTGCATTCAAATACTTAATAAATTATGGATGAATGTTTTACTGCCTCAAATACTAAATTCTTCTGAACTATAACATGGCCTAATTTTTATTCGATGACAGGGAACAATACAATTGGTTGGAAAAAAGATTTGGCTAATGTGGACAGATCAGTAACTCCATGGTTGGTTGCTACATGGCACCCACCTTGATACAATTCCTACAAACCTCATTACAGAGAAGCTGAGTGTATGAGGGTGGCGATGGAAGACTAGCTCTACTCATATGGTGTTGACATGGTTTTCAATGGACATGTAAGTCAGAAAGTTCTATTTTTGACACTAATTACTCTCTCTGTATTGCCACTGTTAACTTAGCCATCATGATGAATTAAGTTATTACCAAAAACTTTAGGTGCATGCCTATGAGAGGTCCAATCGCGTCTATAACTACTCACTGGATCCATGTGGTCTTGTTTACATCACTGTTGGAGATGGAGGCAATAGAGAGAAGATGGCTGTCAAACACGCCGATGAACCTGGTAACTGGCCAGACCCATCAACAACACCAGATGAATACATGGGTGGCTTCTGCGCATTTAATTTCACCTCAGGCCCTGCTGCGGGTAAATTCTGCTGGGATCGACAACCCGATTTCAGTGCATACCGAAAAGTAGTTTTGGTCATGGCATCCTAGAGGTACTCCCTTCTTTTTCTGGTTGTTTTTGTCTCTGTTCTAGCTGAATGTACAAGATTGTGCCAGGAATCCTAAATGTTGTAGAATTTTGCACACACAAGCTGGGATCTTTTGATACTACTTTTTTTTTACACCAGCCTGTGGCTCTCATGAATATGATATATGGGCCAGTATTTTGCAAGGATGCTTCCTCAATCCTCATTATGATGTTCCTTGCAAGTTTCTGCCCTTAAAGGATCTCCATTTTTTTGCCATTGGCAGCAACAGAAAACTAAATAAGAGCACACAAACTGATGATGGCTTATCATGTCTTTTGCAGATGAAGAATGACACACATGTATATTGAGCTTACTTAGAGAGAAAGAGAGGGACTCAAAAATAGTATTTATGTAACAGGTGTGCCTGGTGTACCCAGTAATCGCAATTGTTCGGATGCAGTAAGTAATGAAGGTTTATTCAATAAAGTAGGCTGCATAAAATATAATTCATATAGAAGACATGTTAGGTCATGGCCTCTGCTTAACTGATTAGAACCGACACCACTCAATCTTTTCACGATATTGTAAGAAGTTACATCTTTAAACTATTTGATGCTCCCCGTATCTACTACTGTCTTTCACTAGCACGTTGAGCACCTCCAAATTCAAAACATACTAAAATGCAAACTTTTATATGCTTAGCAAGGGACAGAGCTTCAGAAGTAGATCAAGCCTACAATTCCGTAGTTCGGTCAACCATCCTAAGATCCTCTGATAGGATTCAGTGATGGTAAGAAAGGCAACTGAGGTTACGCATGCTGAAAGGAGAGAGATTACTTCGGTGGTTTCTAAAGGTCCAGTAACCCTATCATCTCAGCTGGATGACTAATTGCAAACGGGACTGCTCATATGTACGAAGCATAACTTAGCTTCCTCATTGAGTTTTTGTTTATGCGTCACTTCTTCTTTCATCGTATAGTTGTTGAACTTTTCCATGGATTATCTAAAGAAAAATGCAAAAATCTCTGATCTATTAAAGATAAACTAGCAAAATATTTACCAGAAGAGAGGTTAGAACTAGACCACCAAGCATATGTCCCCATAGTAATGGCTAATAGACCGAGTCAATACAAAGAAACAACAATAAACCCTCAACTAAAAGAAACGCAAAATCTTAAACCCAAACTCTAATATTGGAATCCCCAAGCAAAAAACTCAACTAAAATTTCCTTTTAAATTAACCTAAAACCCTAACTTTGTTATCTCCAACAATATAATCCAAATTTTATTCTATACATTGTTAGAAACAAGAAATGAATACTCGCATCAAGAGGAAAGCATGATTAAACAAAATCAAATAGAAACGAAAGCATCAATAGATAAGAACAGAAAAAGGATACAGAAATCATACTAGTTTCAGGAAATTCACGTAGAACTCGTTTCTGGTTTACAAAAAACCCTCTCTCTCCCCCTCCCTCTCTGGTTGGTATACGCCCTGCTTCGCAAAACCCTGTCTCCGAAGTTCAGCCGCTGAAAGTCCTGAATCTTGCTCCTCTTCACACTGACTCTACAAAATTTGTTCCTCCCGAGTACACTGGACCCGTACCGGTCCGATTAAAAATGCAGGTCCAATCCTAATGATACCGGACCCAAGATCAAATTTAATGGATCCGAAATCGGACTAGACTAAGAACCTAAATATTTGTCGGATCTGGATACCCGTTGAATATTACCTTTTGATAAATTTATTGTAACTTATTTAAGTCGGCTCGAATCTAATAAAGTTTAAATTTTTATATGAAGATATTGTTATACTATATAAATGTTTTAATTGAAAAAAAAGATCTAAAAAGAAATCCAAACAAAACTAAAAAAAATCTTAAAATTTTAAGTAAAATTAACAAAATAATTCGGATGTCCAACGGATAATACTCGTTAAAACCGAAAACATATCGGTTCCTAATTATTCAACCCGTCTGGTACCAATTGACAACCTTATATTTGATATAAGCTTCCACGCCGAAATCAAATCGACGATCTAGAATGATCCACTACAAATAGGGCTGCACAAAAAACCGAAAAACCAACAAAACCGCACCGAACCGAGCCGAAAAAACCCCGAACCTAGCCGAACCGAACATCTAATGGTGATGCACGGTTATGAAAAAAAAAACGGTTAATCTCGATTCGGTTTTGGTTCTACCCTTAAACCAAACCAAAAGAACCAAAAAAACCGAAAAAGCCGATTAGTTCTGATCGTTGGATTCATGATTTTTTTAACCATTGATCTTTTAACCCTAGTATATAAAAGAAAATGTTCCTCTCTAACTCTCATCTCTCCGCCTCCCTCTTTTCTCTTCTCTTCCCCTCTTCTCTTCACCATCATAACCATTGTTAAGGAAACAGATTACCATGGTAATGTATTCAACTGAAACAGTTCGTCAGTTGAAGAAGAGTATTATAGTTGCATCCCCCGAGCTACCAGATGTTTACGTAATAGTTACCTCATCATGTTTTGAATTACTTGTCGAAAATTGTTGTTTGACCGAGTATCAATCGTTTATCGATGTTTCTAGAGTCAGTGTGATATTCGATCCTCGTAAATCAAAGTCGTTTAGACAATGTCTTAGACCTCTTGTGTTACGGTTTTGAAATCTTTATTTGAATGTTGTAATGAAAATGGAGAAAATCTGTAAAACAATTTAAGCATTATTTTTGTTGGTTAATGAAGATTCTTTCTTGTTGTCTTTTATCTGTCATTTAGTTTAGACTTCAGAACAGAACAGTTACAATGGTTAAGATTGATATATCAGACAAAATGAGAACTTTTCTATGTAGAAACCGGAAGTCATTACTTCAGAACAGGTAACCCTAATGCAGTGCTGAAACCCGTTTTATTTGTTTCAATAAACTTTTGGGATCTTTGCAGATTGTTAGAGAGAAATGGATGTGATTATTAAGTTCCCGAAGCCTAATGGGAAAATATTGAAAATTGAAGCATGGTATATTGATACAATTATACTAGATCGAAAATTGCTGTGAATTTCCAATCATCAATCATAATCATCCTTTCAGACCTAACAATGTAATGCTAAACCATGTTGTTGTTTTTTTTTTATAATAATCGGTTAAAACCGAAACCGAGACGGTTTAAAATCGAACCGAACTACCATGGAAAACCAATAGTAACGGTTTCGGTTTTGATTCTTGTTCAAAACCGAACCAAACTACCATGGAAAACCAAAAATTACTAACCGTTGATATAAATTTTAGTATACTTATAATTAAATCTCCACCTTCCAATTAACCTCGTATATAAACTAAACCTAAACCTAATTCTCATTTCCTCTTCTCTTCATTTCTTCTTCTGCTATTCTCTTCATTTCTTCTTCTTAGCAGCAGCAGCCTCCCACCGAGAAGAAGGGTCGGAGAAGATGTTTCTGTGGTCCGAGAGAAAGAAGATGGATCTGCTGGCTGTTTGAGTTCGAGTTTGGTGAGAAGATGGTAGCCAAGAATTGAATTAAGAAAACAGTTCGAATTAAGAAAACACGCCGGCTAGAAGAGTAGAAATCAGGCAGAGAAAGTTGAATTAAGAAAACAGTTCGAATTTGGTAAGGGTCTTGGCAGTGATCGAGAACAAGGAAGAAGATATAGCAATAGAAGAGGGTTATGTTGGATGGGTATTATGTGGTTCGAATTAGTGAGCTCAGGTGAGAACAAGCAGAGCTGAGTAGTTTGAATGGGTAAAGTTCCGGGCTAGGACAGGAATTCAAGTATAAATCAGAACATGGCAGTCAGGGTTCGAAAAGAAGGAAGAATTGAGTTTCTTAGAAGAAATCAAGGGTTTTGGTTGTGCTGTTGCTTCCGAGAAGGTGGGTTTGAGAAGAAGTTGGTTGTAGTGTTTGAGCCTGTGGTTTTGTTGGCAGATTTCATGGTCGAGAAGAAACAATTAAGTGTTGACGCTGTTGAATTTGAGATGGGTCTGTTTTGGTTTGAAGAATTGAGTTGAGACGGGGTTGCTGATATTGAAATAAGAATTGAATGCTTGCTGCAATTGCTCCATGGCTGAACGCGAGAGCTTGATGTGTTAGAATATGTGAAAGACTGGAAGAAGTGCTCTTCGATGGGGCTTTGTGAATCAGAAAATGGGTTGTTGCTGCTGTGCAAAGAAGAGAAGAACAGAAATAAGAGATGAGTTCTACCGAGAAAGCAACAGGGATTTAATGGCCGTGAACAAGTTGTTACTGCTGAGAATGGTGAATGTGTGCCAGTTTTGATTGCTTGTGGATGAATGGTTGTGTTGAATGATTTGCAGGGAACGAGGTGAATTGTTAGAAATACAAGCAAAACCTTGCCTGAATCAACAGCCGGAAATGCATGTAATGTGCTTGATAAAATGCTTATTTTTTTTATTTTTTTTTATTTGTATTGTCGGTTTCAGAAAACTGACAGAAATAGTCGGTCAACCAAAACCGGATAGAACCGTTTAAAAACCAAACCGACGGTTAAAGGTTCGGTTTTGGTAAGTATTTTGGTAAACCGGCTATACCGGTTTCGGTTATGGTTTGGTCAGAAACCGATCCAAAACCGGCCATGAACAACCTTAACTATTATCCATGACCACATTAGTAACTTTAGTATATACGATAAGCCTTCTGTGGAAACGCCAAGGGTTTCGATCGTATCCTACTACTCAAAAGGCCATAACCAAGTTAGGACTGATTTTGTTTTGACTACGGGTCATAGAGTTGAGCCATTAACAACTTGAGTTCTCGCGGGTAGAACCATCTTGAATATGATTAACTTTCGATTGTTCTTTCACGGGTATAAACAGTCATTTTAGTATGGGAAAGTCTAGGTACAATTTTGGCTAGTTGCAATCGTGGAATTGCAGGAGCTAGTGTTACCCCTGTAATAGAGGATTTGAAGAAGATTGATGTACCCATTCTTATCATACTGTCCACGGTATTTGATTTGGATTCGAACATTGAACGTTTAGACTTTCTCCTTTCGAAACAAATTATATTCACTATTTTGATACTTCTAGCGCCATTCTGTCGCAGTAAGGTTAAAGGTGAGGTGTGATCATACCTTGCGATAAAACAAATTCACTATTTTGGACTCATAGTTGTAAGATTTAGACCAAGTCGTATGGCATTTCACAAGCATTTCCACCAGGAAAAAACCGGGACCAAAAGAGGCTGATCACAGCTGAGTTCCTCACATGTAAAGAACTCAGCTGTGAATTCACAGATGTGGTATTCAATAGTTTAGCGCAGAAAATATAACTTTAAAACTAAACCATTTGGCCTGAGAACAGATATCAATTTGATTGATATTTATTGTTGGTTCACTGCTAAAAGCGGGGAGCTAAATGGTTTAGCTCTTAAGTGCTAAGAGCGTCCACAGGGGCGCGATCAAATGGGGGAGTAAAGATCAAAACTGATCTTTAGTCCGTGTTTTCGAAGCGTAGTGGAACGACTAATTATAGTGGATAGTCGAAATAATCCACTGTAGCTGACTAGAAGTAGTCAAAATTATAGTGGATAGCTGTTATAGTCGAGCGGGCTCGTAGTGTACCGCTTGATGCTAAGCGGCGTCGTAGGAATTCGCCCAGAGCCAAGCGTTATTCTGGGACAACGCTCAGAAACACGGGCGGTAAGCTAGTAGTTCGCCTGATCGAGTGTTATTCTAGGGGTTCGTCTGATGAAACGGGGTACTAGGATCACGTTCACCACCAGGCGGTGCACTAGAGATACGCCCAACGCCAAGCGAGATCCTAGAACTCCGCATGTGATTTGGTGTGTTGTGGGCGTTACTCTGGAGCTACGCCCAACACCATGCGAGATCCTAGAGCTCCGTTTGTGATTTGGGGTGTCGTGGGCGTTTGATGTGTTTTAGAATAGTGGTAAAAAGTGTTCGATTCTCGAACTT
>JAJJMC010005091.1:2748214-2763331 GCA_023531435.1 Papaver californicum
CACATAAAATTGAGAGAAAAACCTCCTCCATCATCCCAGTGAAGGAACTTAGCTCATGGTGGAGAAAACTTGCTCAAAAGATCTTTTCATTGCTCAAAATATTGATTACAAGGAGAATATGATTGCACACAGTCGATTAGATACGGCTATAAGTGTTGCTGGAAACACTTCAGCCCGTAACAGAAAACAGTTCAAAAGAATACGCAACAAGAAACAGTTTTCTGTTGCGTTTTGAAATGAAGTACGGTTTCTGTTTTAATGAACGACAGTTTCCTGTTTTAGTGAACGACTGTTTTCTGGTGTAGCCTCCTTCGTGTTCTTCTTCGCAGCAGCAGAAATTTGTGTTCGTCTTTTAGCTTTCGTCTCGTGATTTCGAGCAATTCTAAGCTTCCCCAATCTCCTCCCTCAACCCAATTGATCTTCCCCTTTATTTATACCATCCCAAGCCTTAAATCACATTAAAACTTCCTTATAATTCTTTTTAGAAATCACCGAAACAAATTCTAAAAATAGAATTTTCTTCCCTTTCTCTGTTGGTTTGATTCTATCAAGAGAATGTTGTTTAAATCTTTCTCTTCTTCCTTCTTATTACCCAATTTAATTCTGCTTTCCAAACCAAGAGAAAATTTCCAAAAAAACATGATTTCCAAAAGCCGATGGTTTCCTATTTACGCTGTTTGGGTGAAGAAGAATTTTCTTCCCGCCAAAATGCGATTCAAAATCCTGGGTGTGGCTTCCCTGATCCAAAAGATGGGTGCCTTAATCCAAGTTGAGGGTGCCTTTAACATTTCTCCAAAAATACCTAAAAAGCAATAAAAACCATAATGAGTACAAAAATTAAATACCAACAACATATAAAATTGAGACTAAATCGGACACAAAAATGTGTCTATCAGCGTTGCTCTAGAGCTACGCCCAACACCGACGAGATCCCAGCCGTTGCAATATTTTTACCGTTGAGTGTACTGTTGTTGAGATGTTACCGTTGACGTTGCAACGGCTATTTTTTTACAATATATATATGGAATACTAGTCCAATTTCGTTTTACTAAACTCACTCATTGCTATGTAGTTAGTATTCGAAAATAATTAAGTTCTTTTTCATTTAATAAGTTTCCGAATCGATTAGAATTATGGCGCCATCAAAACCACGAGGTACAAATTTTACTGCATTTGAAGATGTGACGATGTGTATAATTCATTTGTCAATATCTCAAGATTGTAGTATTGGTATGGTTTCATATATTATGTCAGATGAAAGAAGACATACCTTCGATGCCACAACACACTTGGACCTCCCTTCAGAAACGATTTCAAATTATTAGTAAAGATGTGGCACTTTTCTCTGCAAAGGAGGCGGAAGTGGAACGTCAACACCATATTGGATGGGGCCCCGAAAATAAGGTAACTACTCATTTAATTTTGACGATTACATTAATGTTTTGAATTGTCTATCCTCCACTAAATTTAATTCAAAAAATAGATTGCAGAAGTAAAGAGGCTTTTCAAGGAAGCTAGTGGGAAAAGTTTTAAGCATGAAGAGTGCTACACATTTATGTTAGATAATATAAAATATTCCAGACGATCGACAGCTGTTTTCGATTCATCACAAGCTGACTCAGATTACGAAAGCGGTGGGGACAACCGGGAAACACAGGACTTAATCGTAGACGCTTCCAGTGGCTATGAAGACATAGGATATATCCCTAATACATATATCCGTCCAATGGGAAAAAAAGAGGCAAAACGACAGAAGTTAAAAGGGAAAGCAAAATTTAGCGCCCAACATGAAATGATGGAAAATATTTATAGAGAGCAACAAAACTTCAACACCAAGTATACAGAACAAACACAAATGAAGATGGCGCAGAGAGAAGCCGAGTTTGCAGCAAAAATAGCTAGGAAAGAAGCAGCCGAGGGGTTTCATATAATGACGATGGATCTCTCCGGCATGGATGATGTATCAAGAAAGTGGGTCGAACTTAAGAAGGCAGAAATTTTGAAGAAAAGATTAAACCAACCATAAGGATTCTTGGAATACCTTAAACCTTTGTGAAGGGCAGTCTTATTAGCATTATCATATTAAGTTTCAACTTTTATGAACTAATTTAGTTATTTTCAGTTTATCTTTAACCGATATATTGTTATCTTTTAATGTATCCTAATTTTATTATAAATTTCAAAAAAAAATTAAGATTAATTCAGATAAAACGGTCTGATTTTACTTTCTTCAAAAAAAAAAATGACCGTTGGCACTCCATTTATAAAATGAACGTTCTCATACCCTATTCCACCACCATGACCTGCAAAGTCTCATCTTCTGCTCCAACAACACAATTCTTGAAAAAAATTCAAACAAAACATACATAATAGAGGGTTCAAGCTCATCACCAATTACCAAGTGTTTTCTTTGTATTTCTGCTGGTCATGTTGCAAGAGATTGTCCTTGGGAAGGTAGAAAATGCAAACTAACCAACTGCAAGGGGTATCTGTTTCTCAGAAAAGCAAAAAAAAAAAAATACTGGATTTCAACCTTATGTGAATTTCAACTACTGTGGAGTTTTCATCTGGTTATATTCTTATGTAGCTTCACACCAAGGTATTCCACCACCCATTCCACCAATTTTACTAGATGATGAAAAGTGGTTACAAGAGAAGCAATTTTACTGCTACTCATGTGGGGAAGATGATCACATGGATTATAACTGCAGAACCAACCTCTTACCATGCACAGATCCATGTTGTGATGGTAAGATGAAGCGGCTCACTTCTAAAAAACCTGAATCCATTGGAAACAAATACTACTTATGTTAAACATGTAAGAAGGTTAAGTTTCAATAAATATGTAACCAATTGTTGGAATATGTATGAACTAAGATATTTTCATATTATTATAACTAGGTAATAAAGTAAATAACTTTCCATACATTGCATTGCATAACATTTCTGGTAGTATTTTGCATTGATTCAGACTCGTTCATATCTGTGCTGATGACGAAGAAGAAGAAAACATTGGAAATAACTAGTATGCCGCCTACATTCTAACGTTGTGCTAGCACTCCGCTTAAGTTTAGGCGAGGCGCTAAGACGCCGCTCGGTTCTAGGCGCGGCCTATGAGTCCGCCTGGATGAATTTTTACATTATTCTGACCGTTGTCAACGACTATTTTTTCTGTATTTTCATACACCTATAAATAAATGATTTTATATCTATCATTCCCACTTCAAATCCATATTTTTTATATTTCATAGAAAATTTCATTCCCACTTCAAATCCACATTTTTTACATTTGATAGAAAATTTCTAATCTTTCGTTTTCATGTAATGTCGGGTTACGAAAATTTTAGGCTTAATGCAGAGAATTTTACCCTAGAGGAAGACTTATCCTTATGTCATAGTCTTACATTATCCAGCAAGGGGTCATGAACGTCGGATGAATGGTTCAATGAGCATGCAATGGTTAGAAGATATTCATGCTAACTTTTATAATGAAACCGGTAACCCCAATAACCGGAACCGAGCAGGCCTTTTTTTTCGATATGTGGAAATCACAAAGGAAGTACTAGAATTTTCTTCTTTAACCTTTAAGGTGAATGAAAGAAGAATTATGAATGAAACTGATGATGAAGTTGTTGCCAGATCTCTGGAGGAATGGAGAAGATTGAAACGTTCAGATTTCAGGTACCATCCTCATTTCGAGATCCTAAGGGTGATGGAAGAATACAACCCTTTTGTGTTGATTATTCTCCAAAGATGTGAAAAACGTCGTCCCTGGCGTCATACGACCCGTTGAAGGTTTGATAATAGGTTTGCTTAAGTGTTTAAGTGTAACCTATTGATTTAGTATATTTCATCTCCTTTAATATATGCCTTTTCGATTCAATGAAATCATGTTACAAAATAAAGTTACTTCCGGTTACAACAAAACTCTGAGATAATATTTGAAAAAATTTCAGAACAACCAAACTCTGACAAAAGTTAGAAAAATATCTCAAAATTGGTTTTCAAAATGAGCAGTTACTTCCGATTACATTTTGGACTTAATGAACTCTTCTCCTTTTTCCTGATAGTAGTGCATTTTTACGAGATCCTCCTACACAAGCATAGTAAAAAAAACATAATTCATCAAGTTTATTGTGTTATTATTGGAAGACCAAACAACTTAGGTCATGTAAAAGATACTTACAAATTGTTGGATCGACAATCCTAAATGGGTGGGGTTAAAGATCCGTTGTTGTATAGCTATATAATCAGCAATCCCTTTTCGGATAAATTGGTATCTATCATGAATTTGTTCAACAGATCTTTGGTTTGGATTTCCATATTCTCGAGCATATTGTATATACATCCTACCCAAAAGGTTTCAGGTTCAACCCTTCCATCTATGACTTCACGTATGGTTTCGTTATGCCAGGTTTTGGTTATAGCCAAGTCTTCAGCTGAATCAAATGTTGCCATGTTTGTAGGTAGAGTTATGAAGTGAATTACAAAGAGGAGATGATTAAATGAAATTTGTAGAGTGTATGAAAGTAGGTGCCTGTGGTATTTGGTAGAGAACACACATGTATTTATAGGATAAAGAGAGAGACTTAACGGCTAGTATTTTAAAAAACTTACTATTTGACATGATTTATCTATAAATACAAAATTGGTCAAGATAAAAAAACTTAGATCCAACAATTTGTAGCAGTATCTTTAAAAACTTACTACTTAGCAACTGAGTTTGTAATTTATGATCCAAAAATAACATGAGCTAATAAGTAGAGCTAAACTCACTTTTGCAGGCATCGCGGATACACTTAGCATGCGCAGCAAGCCTTTAAACCCCTAGGTGCCCCTAGCGGCCGAGTTTTGTCTCGGGAGGGTTTACAAGAGATTTAACCACAAAATCTAACCAGAGAATTTAAAAAATTTAAATCATCACCAAATTCTGACCATAAGTGTTCGATCAAGTCATTTCGCAAACATAAATGAATATCTTTGTCTAATACTGCACGTCTGCGTTGGTCCATTCTCATCTGAGAAAGTTCAGCAGTGTCGTGTCTAGAAATATTTATTGGTGCACTGTGGCTGAGTTGATCATATTCATGTGGCCAATCACCGGGTAAACGCTCATCCTCCACTATTATATTATGTAGAATGATGACAGTTTTCATTATATATGCTAATACGTTAGGATTCCACATTCGTGCAGGTTGTTTGATGATTGCAAATTGATTTTGCAGTACCCCGGAGCCGCGTTCTACATCTTTTCGGCATGCCTCCTGCATAACAGAAAATTTATGTTTCTTTTGAGAATCTGGATGTTTAATCGACATCACAATAGTAGAAAATACCCCATATCGTATTGATTTCCGTTGACAACAAATTTCACAGTCGGTGCTTTCCCGTTGATTAGCTTTTTAAAAAATATACGAACGGTTCATCACATTTATATCATTGTTAGAACCAGGCATACCAAAAAATGCATGCGAAAACCATAGATCGTATGACACCACTGCCTCCAGGATAATACTTTCACTACCTTTGTACGCAGTGTAAGCACCGGATTCAGCCGATGGACATTTAACCCATTTCCAGTGCATGCAATCAACATTACCAAGCATCCCCGGAAATCCCCTTTTTTGGTTCTCAGCAAGAAGGAGTTGAACATCACGCTTAGTTGGTGTGCGCAAATATTCTTTCTTGTACAGATGGACTATCGTCTTACAAAACCTACGAGTTGCTTCCAAAACTGTGGTTTCGCCGATTCGTAAATACTCATTTATTGCATATGCCGAACATCCGTAAGCTAACATTCGAATTGCTGTAGTAATTTTTTGTTGAGGGGTTAATCCAGGAACACCACAAGCATCTCTTTTTTGAACAAAATACTTATTTACATCTACTACATCTCCCAATATACGGTTAAATAATTCTCGTCGCATTCTAAATCTTCTACGAAATACATTTGGAGGAAACGTCGGGTTTTTGCTAAAGTAATCTTTACATAGAAGTTTTGCACTATCATCATGGCCTCTTTGTATTTTGATACGCGTTTGAGGCCGATTCATACTTGGACCGATTAATGCGGCAGTGAATGCTTGATTATTTAGGCTAATTGCAAGTAAACCTTCGTCTGATGAGTCCAAACTATTGTTATCAGCATCAGACGATGAGGAAGAAGAAGAAAAAGAAGAAGAAGAAGAATGGGGAGTAATAAAAGAACAAGAACCATAGTACTGATTGTTATTTTGATAGTATGTCATTTGCTTTATGATGTTTGTATTTTGGTTTGTATAATTCATCCTCTTGAGTGTTCAATTTATAGGGAAATAAAGATAAGATTTTGAGTGTTGAATTGACAATACATGGTTGGTATTTTGATGCAAAAACAGAGTTATGGGGTAGATATACACATGGGATATATGAAATGTCGGTTTACAAGACAATACCAAATGAAAAAAACGACAAAGAAAAAAAAAGACTTTTGAATTGACAATACACGGTTGGTATTTTAATGCAAAAACAGAGTTATGGGGTAGACATACGCATGGGTGATATGAAATGTCGGTTGAGAAGACAAAACTAATATGAATGATAAATTAAACGATTATAAATGTAAGAAAAAATATTTGAAAAGACAACAGAAAATAAAAAGTTTAATGTTCAGCTAACAATTCAATGCTGATGAATAATTACTCTTCTGCATCTTGATTCTCCAACGCCGAGCGCGGGGGCATAAATGGAGGCATAGATGGTCTGGCATTATAGTTATTTGATTGCATTGTTGATGAAGATCCCTGACCCATGGTGTTCCACATTAGTGGTGGCATATTCTGAGCATACGTGCCAAACCCAATGGGTGGTTGTTGTTGACGAAAATGGGAAAGCTGTGAGTTCAACATGCCAACCTCATTTTGTAGACCCTGTAATTCTACTTCTTTGGCAATGAAAGAGTCCATCCTATCCTTAGTTTCATTTAACGTAAATTCACGAAACTCTTGGGTAAAATCAGTCAACTCTTGAACAAAATCATAAGCCGCGACCTGTGATGAAAATAATGAAATCAAATAATGAACCATCATTGTATACTAAAATGAAATTTATATTTTTTTGTTGTATACTTACGTATGGTAAACAATTCATACAACATTGAAAATATGGACGTCACACTGCTCGACATCTAGGCAAACAATTCATACAACATTGAAAATCATGAGTAATCCCCATAAATGCAGAAAGGTAAAAATCTACAATAATCAATAAATCAAGGAATAACATAATTACAAAAGTAATTATCTAATTACATAATCATATGTACCAACATAGTATCTTCAAACATTCTTGAACAAATTTCATCATTAACAAAATACTTCAATCTCAAGGCCCCAATTGTACCAAATATCATCAAAATTCACCAATTGCAAATTCTTCCATACACATAGGTTTTAAAACATAAACATTCCAAATTCCCAAATTTTCAAGACAATCTAGTCAATTTATCAAAAAATTAACCACAACCCAACTAAAATTAAACAACAACTTAATCAATTATATCTTCAATTCAAAAAATTATCATCAATTTTTTATACCCAATTTACAACAATCATAAACCCTAAAAATTATCCCAATTCAATAATTACAATTTCTAATACCTAATTTCATAATCACAGTTTTCATACCCTCAAAATTATCTCAATTTCATAATCACATGTTTAATCATTCAACATATATAACCAATTTAACTAACAAAACCTAATAATAAAACATACTCTACATTTAATTTACAAAACAAAATTTAATTTTAAAAAAACAAAAGAAATTAGAAATTACCTTGATTGATTGCGCTTGGATGTTTCAAAATACCTTAAGCGGAGTCAAAAACGTAGGCGAGACGTTGGGTTCTCGCATGGGAAAATCAGTGTGAGATGGTTGTGGGCGGAATAGGGTTTGAGTTCGAAAGCAATTGGGGTTCAGGAGGAGAAAATTAAGGTTCACTGCTAAATAGGAAGATAGAATGGGGCGAGCTCCTAGCAGCTCACCTGAAATCCCAGGCGGTGCGCTAGGACACCGCCCGTCCCATTCAAGTCACACACTTGGTTCGCACGATTGTAACTATTCTAGGCGCGATGCTAGTACTTTGCTCGACCAAACGCGATTCTGGTATTCCGCGCGTATCTCTGACGTGATCCTAGGATACCGTCCAACTACAAGCGTTACGCTAGCATTCCGTCCCACATCGAACGAGACGCTAGGAGATCGTTTAGCACAAGCATTACCCTAGAATTTCGCCCGTCCCCCTAAGCACTACGCTGGAATACCACTCAACAACAGACGAATTGGTAAGATCTCACCCGACTATACACGGCTATTCTTAGGCCGGACCAAAGACTAAAATTTTTAGTTTATTTTAGTCTTTGGTCGTTTAATTTGATCGCGCCCCTGTGTACGCTCTAAACCATTCAATGGCTGTGAAGGTGCTGTAAAGATAGTCACAAGACTTGACCTAAGATAGAACTCATTGTAACCACACAAGCTTATTAGGGTGTCATATTCTCGTAAACCCAATGATAAAGAACGGGTTCATAGCAGGAGGTATGTTTTTGGTTCTGGCCTTGACTTCCGTAGGACCTTATTTCTAATTTTCTACTTTTGTTGGCCTCCAAAATATTACCAATGCAAACTTCATCGGTGTTCTTCGCTGCAAAACCCTCGTTCCTTGCCACATCGATTAGGGTAAAATCTCAATACAAGCAGACCACTTTGAGCGACACGAAAACTATGGCTACTCCTAAATGGGCTCAGAAAACCGTTGTTCTTCCTACTCAGAAGCGTGGATGTCATCTTGTCACTCCTAAGGTAGAATGACAGTTAAAATTACTGATTTTTTTCTGCTGTTCTTTTGTTTTTGGGTTTCTTTTTATTGGTTTTGTAATTGATTTGTTTTCTTTTTTGTATTATGTATCTGATTCTCAATAGTCAATAGCTACACAAATTTGGGCGCTTTTTCATTTCATCAGTCTAAAGCCAGAAACAGAAGATCAAACTGATCTTTTTTTGATAATTTTTTATGTGTTTTTTTTTGGTGGATTTCAATTTGAATTGCGTTATATGCGTGTATCCGTAGGATCTCACAAAGCTCCCAATTTGGGGTTTAGTTGACAGAAATACTTTCACTCAATTGGAACATAATTCCTCGCGTAGGACCCCATTAATGGAGAAGAGATAGTAAACTAGTAATGCAGTTTTCAGTTTCGGGTCATGAATTGTTTTGAAATGTTGTTTTTTCAAACACTATCTTCTTACTGCTGTGATATTTGGGTCAAAGTGGCTTTGGGTTGTTAGAGCTTAGAATTTTGATTGCAGAAGACCATCTGATCATGTTACTATTTAATGAAGTTAGCATTTTTGTGGTGATCAGGATATTAAGTTACATTACTTTCTCCTTCACTGACTTACCCTGCACTTAATGGCTCGTATCAATTAGATAGTGAAGGAAATTGAACAAGACTTGTCAGGATTCAAATGTGGTCTTGCTCACTTTTTCTGTAAGTAAGCCTGAGTTCAAATCTGTGCCTTAGCTTCTGCATTGAATTCCTAAAATGGATGGCTGAAGAACAGTTTCTCTTACTTCCAGTGCAACATACAAGTGCTTCTTTGACCATAAACGAGAATTACGACACAGATGTTCGGCATGACACTGAGACCTTCCTCAACAGGATAGTCCCAGAGGTTAGCTTAACAGCTTACTTTAAATTATTTTGTCTACTTTTTGTTGAGTGATATTTTGAAGGATTTAAATTTGGCGTTCAATATTTTATCAGGGTCCTTCTGCACCATGGAAGCATACAATGGAAGGTTGGTTCCCAAAACTGCTTATCATTGCATATTGCTCCTTGACAATTGTAGCACTTTTCAATTATCAAATCGCCACCAATGCGTACTTGTTTTTACTTTGTGAAGGGATTTCAAAAGTCAAGTTTAAATACGAATCAACTTAGTAGGATTTTTAGGAATTACCGACTTGTTATTCTGCTGTATAATTTGTGAGAACGGTTTTAACCAAAGCAAGAAAGAGGAACTGAGCCTTACAAGTAGATTTTATCAGGGACGATTGGTGAACTTATAGACTGTCTGAGACTCTTTTTTCTTTAGAAATAATAATTTGTAATACCCCTTCCTGAAAAATTGAGGAGTATTGATTGTCATTTTAATCGTTTTATGTTAACCCTTATTTATGTTGGAAAAAACTGAATAAGAGAGAGCAGAGGTGAAAAACAGGTTGACTGTAAAGGATTTGTTTGGGTTCAAATGGAAACACGTTATGTTGGGGTATTTTTGGATTTCAATCCCATATGGTCGAAATTTCTGGCTTTTCTTTACATTGGTTATTATTAAGATATATAGAGAACTGGTTATTTTACTATGATCAAGTATATTATAAACAAGTATTTCGGCTGATTTTCTCTTCAATTGGCTTTGCTTTGTGAGAATATGACTTACACTAGTGATAAGTTGCTTTACATTGCATACAGACCTGATTTCCCTTTATTCAAAATTAGCTTTCTTTGTTTTTTTTGATAGTTGCAAGTTCTCATTTCGGGCATCTTATCCAAGGGATGATTTTGAATTTCTCGTGGCAAATGTTGCAGGTCCAGATGACATGCCAGCACACATTAAATCGTCTATGTTTGGATGTACTCTCACGTGAGAATCTCATCTGACTCCATACTCCTTAAGTTTAAAGCTCTATCCTCTTTTATGTAATTAAATAAATTGGTTTCAGACCCTGATATTGTTTCGCATGCAGTGTTCCAATAACTGATGGACGGCTGAACATGGGAACCTGGCAGGTAAAAGGAACAGAGATTTGTTGTTTTTGCAAAATGTTAAAATGGTGTCTTATACTCTATTAGTGTTCGACTTGTCAATAGGTTTCTTTTTTTTCAGATGTTTTTCCTTCCAGCCCGTGTTTGCCTATTTGAACAATTTTTTTTCCAAATGAAAAAGGCAAGAACATGAAATTGATAATTTTAATCTGTCTTTTTTATTCAGGGAATTTGGCTGTGCGAACACCGGGACTATGCCACTCCACGAAAAGTAGTGGTTACTCTGAATGGAGTTTAAGGGAAGGTGTGAAAAAAACTGGGTAGATGTTTTCTTGCTTATGTTGTCAGGGTTCAAAAAGTTTGTGAAAAAGAGTGGTAGTAATTAAAGAGGTGCATTAGACGCTCATCTTTGTTATGAAACATCATTATTGCTACCTACTCTCCTAGTATTTTAGATACTAAATAGTCTAAATACTATCTTAATTCGAATGTGGATATACTAGTATATATTATCTACTGCAGGTATGCATATGGAAATTGGTCTTGTGTTCTAATTGAAGTCTCATTTCTAATTGCTATCTAGACCATCTTAGGAGGAAGTTATCTGATATTCCAAGTTTTTAGCTCTACCTATAACTTGACCTAGCAACCTTCTATTCTTTATATGATTGAAGCAACTTTTCTTTTAAAATCTTGGGAGGACCCAAAAAATACCGGACTGTTTCCTCTTCTCTCTCTCTCTTTTTTTTTTGTTTGTTCTCCTTCAGTCAGTCCAGAAGGACTTTGCAGAACTCAGATATTTTAGTGTTGTAAAAAACGACTTCGTTTCCTATACAATTTCATGTTGAAAGAAACCTACTTTAGTCAAATTAAGTTGAGAAAAACGACTTTGATTTTCCGTACACGTAACGACATGTTGGCAATCTCCATTCTCTAGCACTATCGTTCCATTATCAGATATATATAGCCGCTAAACTCCATTACCGCGTTCTCCAGCTAGTGGATTTTGACTTTTATAAGTTTTGGAAATGATTCTATTTCTTTTTCCTTTCGTGGTTGCGTTAGGACGATAAACATTACATTGTTTGGCAACCAAAAGCGAAATGTTGTTGCTTCACAAAAAAGATACTACATCTGTCCCAGTGACTGTCTCTTTTGATAGGACGGAGGAAGTATTTCTTTACTTAAAGAGTCATTTTAAAATTTATTCCCAAACGAACATTTTATTTAATTCAGTTGAAAAGAAGGAAAAAAAAAAACTTACTTCTTACATGCTATCCAAAAACCCACTCAGGGACTTCGGCTATGACCGTTTCATTAAAGAGCTCTATTAAGAATCATATCAAAAAATCACTCTCAATAAATCGAAAGAATGAATTATATATTTATACATAATGATACTCGGCAACCCAAGTATTCGATTTACAGTGTGGAAGTGGTACATAAATTTGCCAAAACATGCAAATTCCCGACTGGAACTAGCTAGCTAAAGTTTTGGCTTTATTACATTCTCTATTAATCTCATGTAAAGAGTCAGAAAAACGAATGAATTTTCAAGGGTTATGATCACCCTCCTTGTTTATCGTTTACTTAATTTACATAAAAAAAATGAACGATTAAACCATCATAGCAGAGAATTCGTCGAAGCTTAGTACACCATCGCCATTAAGATCGAACAAATGAATCATTGTTCTACACTCCTCAGTCGTCTTGGACTCACCAAGTCTTGTCAACATTCTTTTCAAACTCTTAGGAGTAATAATCCCTGATCCATCCATTTCATACATCTTAAACGCCTCTTTCAAGTCGTTTCTTTTCTCTTCTTCTCCACTAACTTCCATCAGTTTAACAAAATCATTGAACCCTAATAACCCATCACCGTCGGAGTCCGTTGATTCCACAGCTCTTTTTGCTTCATCACTAGTAAAATCACCACCTACTGCTTTGACACAACTCTCCAACTCAGCTGCTGAAATTTTTCCATCTCCATTTTCGTCAAAATACCTAAAAACACTTTCAAGGTCACCTCCGTATGTTGGTGCATCACGTTCATCTACTCTCTTGGATGACAATTTTCTTCTTAATCTTTCTAATGTTGATGTCGGTGACAGCGAATTCCTAATATTCCTTGATGGACTTGAAGAAGAAGAAGTAGAAAAAACTGATTTACTTTTCTTCATCTCTGTAGTGTTTCTCATGTCTGTGTCTATGAATTCGAAGAGTGGGTATTTATATGAATTTGAAGTAATTCTTTCTTTTTGTATTTTTGCTGAAATATATTGAACTTCTTCTAATTAAAACCGAAAGTTTTTGTTTTATTTGGAGTTTGGAATTCGATATGTTTGATGGAGGGGAAACTAATGCTGGAGTTGTTATTTATATGGTGGGAGTTACAGTTGGTTTTGCGATCATAAACAGGGAGGTCTAGCGCGTTCCAGGAAAGTTCCGGTTTAGGTCGTTTGTGAAAAGAACCGCAGAAAATTTGACAAGTTACAAGGATAACTTCGGAATTGAATAATAAGAAAACGGTTTATATTGGTCGGTACGGGTTATTTTTTTAAGGCGGCAGAAAAACAAAAAGAAACATTAAATAAGTGAAACGTGTGTGATTATTATCTAATTAAGGGAAGCTTCTGGAAAAGGAGGATATAGTACGGAAATGAGGGTCAAAACTTAAAACCATCGTATGGAACGCGTATTATTCAACCAGTATATGGTCGACATTTTCATTTATTATTGATTTTTTTTTTCAAAAGACATCTTTGATTTCATTAATATATTAAAATTGAGTATATCAATTATAAATACATCGGAGATGTGAATAATAAAAAATGAAATAATATTCTCCAATTAGAATTTATCTTTTTTATTAAAAGTAAAATATTTCGAAAGGAGTAATCTGCCCGGTTCATTGCTATCACGATCACTTCTATAACTATCAATCTTCAAAGGAAGCGCCATTACTGTTATAAGAAACATCTAATTGACATATACAAGCCATTTAGAGATAAAATCAATGAAAAATATAATAAAAATATAATTCATAAACCTCGATAATCATCTTAATAGAAATTATAATTTATTTTAGATAATAATCACATATTATTAAAAGATACTAATTAAAATTATCTAGATCCGAACAAATCTAGGTTTAAAGATGATAAATATACATAAGAGATTAGCTTCCGAAACATTTTTAAAGGAAAAACGGTTATGGGATAGAGAGGAGAGAAAGAGGGAGTCACGACTAATGATTAAGGAAATTTTGAACTAATTACCTGGAAAAGGACCCAAATCCTTTCAATTAATAGAGACCCAAAAACGTCACATGTCTGTCACAACATTTGGTGAGGCTACATATTGTTTGTTTATTTCCCATATCATTGCTACCGAAGTCACCCATACTACTAAACCATATACGGTCCTTATCTACCAAAATTTACGTCCTTGAAGTATAGGACACTGACCGACATTAGCTACAGAGATACCAAAAGTTACGAAACATCACAACTACTCCCATGGGAGATACTACGTATCATAAAAGGAGAAAGACTAATATTATTATGCACTCGAGTATATAAGAATCGGCCGACCCAAGGGTGGGAGTTCCTATGGGATGAAAATATGCAAATTTTCTATGACGTCATGTTTTTTTAAAATAAAAAAAAATCAATTAAATAGGAATTAAGCGTTTTTTCCGATATTGATTTGACAATCAGTGATTTATAATATTCAATTATCTTTAAACACCATCGATTCGATTAAAACTTAACTTGATAATCATAATGTAATTTTTACAATTCATTCAATTCAACAAATTTAGATTGAAATTAATTATTTTTTTTAAAATTTATTTGATAATTAAATATTTGGAGTTTCCAATTATATTTCCATCAAATCGAATAAATTTGATCATTCTGCATTTAACTGCTTCAAATTAATATAAAATGGTAAAGGTATGATGTAAAAATAAACCTTGGTATAAAACAGAAGCAGTTAGCAATGCATATATACGTTTCTTTTTTTTTCCGTCGCAAATCATATGATAATAATAAAATTGATTCTGATTGAAGTTTTTATGCTTTAGCAGTCATCTAGTTATAAAGCTGCATATAAATAAATGTAACGTCTGATGTTTAGAAGCATATGTTCAATTAGAGGTGTAAAACATGTCGCTCCAGCACAACACAATCCATGAAGTCAAGTGCTTAACGTGCTGCGTGTCATGATGTAATGTGCCATAGATTTAAGCGTGTCTTGTTGTGTTGTGTCAGAAAAATAATCGTGTTGTGTCGTGTTGTGCCAG
>JAJJMC010005091.1:2763341-2792578 GCA_023531435.1 Papaver californicum
ACCGCCTGTTATGTCATGCCAATGTACCTATTAGTCTGGCACAACACTGTATATTAAACTAACGTGTTGTACCGTATCGTGTCAGATCACGTTTTATGCTATGTTGTATTCGAACTTTAATATGATGTGCTATGTCGTAAACGTGTTGGTACGATCTAATTTACATCTTTATATTTAATGCAGTATTACGCATTTAAATGCGTGAGAACATGATCCAAGAATCAACGACTATATAAACGGATTTACAAAAACGAAATCAATAAACCAGATATAATTGTTCCAGGCGCGTACGCACCAGGTCAGAAACTTGTTGATCATAGAAAGAGGTGCATAATTATTCTTGGTGGGTATGCAAGAGGTAGTGCTTGTGGAATTTTAAAATAGAGAAGTAGAAGAAACATGAACTTATTAATCCGCTTTGTTTTTGGCTTAATCGCCAAGGTCAGTTTTATAAAAAGTGGATTCTAACATGACTTGTTTGTTAATTCACTACTACAAGTATTATATATTGTATGAGCTTAATTATTTTTTTTTTTTATTTTTTTTTTATAGGAATGTGGACGGACATATTACAAAAGGATCAAATTTTATTAGGTCAACTGAAACAATCATTTTGTTTGTTTTGTTAACCAAGTTGTTGGAGTTGTATATGTAATGCCATGACATTGGCATAACTTAAGAGCTACGGCTCATGTGCTTTATTTGTTAGACACAGATGATGATTTCATCTATCTTAAATAGAATAATAGTTTCCTCTCTATCCAAAGGTTTTTTGATCCAAAGAAATGCACTTCCGTTTTAAACCCTCATCCAACAATTCTAAATCTCCCCAATCAATGATATTTATATTACAATTGTTTCTCATACATAGTAGGTATTAACATACGCTAATTAATCTCTTATATCCCATGGCCCAAACAGACGTCTTCAATGCTATTGCATGACACTAGAAAAGACCGAAAGAATATTTTACTATATAATTGCTTCGTCAAGTCTCTTTTAAGGGTCAAAGTTGAATTTGTCAAGATTTGTATTGGTGATAAGCATATGATTTTTTTGTTCTGCGTGATAAACCCTGGGAAAGGTGATTATTCATATCTATTGTTTTATTTCTGATTTACCAATCTAATTCACAACACGGCCATTATTCCCTCAATAAAAACTGGAAAAAAACGCATCGAACGTCATCTAAGTCACAGTCGTTTTATCTTCTTGGTTTAATGGAATTGAATATTGGTAATTTCTTGATAATCACTTGGATTCCACTGCAATCAACGATGACTTATATATCTCACGTATTAATTGTGGTTCTTATTTCTTTGATATCAGACATGAATCGCTTTGGTCGATTAAAATTAGGGTTTTTAATAATTTCAATATATTCGTGAAACTTTACTATTTATCTTTTGACCTTTTGTGTTTTATCAGAAGTTTTTGTTTGATTTTCCTTTTTATGAACACATGCCTTATGCTTTTTTCACCATACAAGCAAAAAAAATTCAAGTGCCCATTTCTCCATTTCTTTCTCAGACTTGCAACTGGATTTTTTTTTTCCAAGTTTCATCTCATGATCATCGACAAAAATTTATAATTAGAGTTAATTGATATTTAGTAGTCAGGTTTTGTCCAGGTTTAGAATTTGGTCTAACATTTGTCCAATGTTAGAGCTTGGTACCTGGATTGGACGTTGACCTATGTTGATTGTCTGTGACCAAATTTTAATTAATTTTATAAAATACAAATACTTAGTTTACAAATACACCCCTAAAGTGGGCCTAGGATAACCAAATTATATTGACCGCCAATATCCAAATTATGGGTTCCTTAATAAAATCTTTATCTAATCCTAAACCTAATGAGAATCGATCTCATTTCTAAAAAAAAAATCTCCTCTTTTTTCTTCAGCTCCTCCTCCTCCTCCTTTTGTTCCTCATCTGCTGACGAAATTAAGAAACAAAAATACAGATTTTGAAATCGAGGATAAAAGGGAAAGAATAAGGATGTGTTGCTGGTAGTGGTAGTGATGTTAGTAAAGCAAGTGATAGACACATTTTTGTGTCTAAATTGTTCTCAATTATGTATATTGTTAGTGTTTAATTTTATACTCGTTATGGTATTTATGTGTTTGTAGGTATTTTTGGGAAATAAACTTTTGTAGAAATATTGGCTCAAAAATTGATAAAAGGCACCACTCTAAATTTGTTTTTAATACTAAATAGGCGGGAAAGTAATCTTCATGCGTGAGAAATATATGATAAGTTTTGGATCCTATTTTCATGAGATTTCAAAGGTTGTTCGAGTTAGATACATGAAAAATTAATCAACCCAGGTCTAAACACGTCAACTAGAGTGTTTCCTGCCGAGAAAAGAGCTAGAAAATTGATGATATTGCCGGAAAAACTATCACGACCTAATTCTGGATAAAACAAAATTCGAGTTGGTTTTGGATGAAGTTTTGGGTCCTTATCAGTTAGGGAAAGGTATTAGGGTTTACTAATCCTATAAATAGTGAAAAAATTAAAGAAAAGGCTATCCAGAGTCGAGAGAAAAAATTCTGGAAGAAAATAAAACTTTTGCTGGTGTGAAGAAGACGAAGAACATAAGGCTAGAAAAGAAAGTCGCATAAATTGTTGCTATATCCCATCCATCAGTTGCACCCGATATCAGTCGTTCATTGACTATTTTCGTTACTAAACTCATTTAACAACTGTACCTACTTCAGAGCTATTGCAACAGATATAAGCATCTCATTTCCCTGAAATATTTTTTTTGTTGTTTTTCTTTCTTGTAAACACTTTTGAGTTATGAAAAAAATACTCTGAGAGAGTGTTTGATATGAGGAGCTAAACCCCATTGCTGAGGCGACGGAGGAAGACATTTTTCCAATAATAAAGTGATATATTTCTTATTCAATTAATTTTGTAATTTTTTTAATGATTTTGCATTGATTTAAAATTTGATTATGTGATTTTTACTAAATAGTTATGATTTCTTTTGATGGTTCGTGCTTAGTCTAAGGCTCTTGATGTTCCAAGCTTGTGATTTACAACTATTATTTTGAAAATCTACTATTGGCAATATTTTAGAATCAAATTGAACGTGTGAGTTGCATGATTATTGGTATTAATTGAATCACTTAAAAATTGGTTAATGGTGGAATCTTAAGTATCGGTTTTATCTATATTCTTGAATCAACTTTTAATTGAGTTTTCTATTTTAGTATTTAAAATTGGTCTAAAACAAATCTTCAGAAGTCCTAGCGAACGAACTATTTTTACCACTTTTCTGAAACTACCAGCAAGAGAAGAAGAAATTATGAAGTAGAGAAGATGAGAAGTTAGGGTTTTCTATGATTGATGTTGGATATAAAATTGAGTAATTAAAGAGGGGTTTTCAGATCATGAGATCGAAAAGAAGATAGTTGTACTAACTGGAAGATTCAATTGCAGAAAGAATCGTATTATGAATCGCACTTAGGGTTTCAAACTGATTTGAGATTTTATAAAATTAAGAAGAAAGTTGAGTTATTGAAAGATGAAGAAGCATGGGTTGTGATTTAATTGAATTTTTAAAGATGATTTGTTGAAGAATCAAGAAATTAGGGTTTTCGGTGTTCTTCCCCAAATTGAATAATTTGAAATTAGGTTTTGATATTTAAATTGAATTAAAATTAGAAATGGGTTTGAGTTAATTGAATCAGTTAAGTATGAGTTGAAGATAAGAATTGGAGATTTGAGTAATCTGTGAGTTAGGGTTTGAAGTTGAGATTTCAGTTTTAGGTTTGATGCTATTTTTAGGGCTGCACAGAAAACCAAAGAATCGGGTAAACCGGACCGAACCGGTCCGAAAATAGACCGAACCGATCCGAACATATAATCTAATGGTAATCAACAGTTCAGATAATTTAAAAACCGGCTTATCTCGGTTCAGTTCTGGTTCATCCTTTAAACCGAACCGAAACCATCGATTAAAACCTATTAATAGAAGTCGTTAGATCTTTTTAATCATGTTCGTTAATAAATGATATAAGTTTTCTTTTATCTAACCCTAATAGCCATTTCTTCTCTACCGCCACCCCCTTCCTTTTTTCCTCTCTTCGTTACAACTGCCTCCCCCTTATTTTTTACTTACAAGAGTATCACCACCAACAACACTAAGCCAACAAGATCAACCAGGGAAACTCAGATCTTATTGTTCATTTCTTCTCAAATCTATCTTCTTCTTATTCTCTATAACAAAAGGCTCAAGTTGATTTCTATGCAACCAACAAATCAGAGTAACCAAGTACTCTAAATGATGATGTTAAATCAGGGCAGGGTTTTGTTTGATATTTTATGTTATTATTATCAAGTTCGCGAATTGATAGGGTTTTGTGTGACTTTAATGGGCTCTTTGTATAAGGATAGATTGATTGATTAAGCTTGTAACAAGGTGGAAAAAGGGTTTTGGTAAAAAAATGAGTTTTTGCTTTGTTCGGGACAGATTTGTTCATGAGTTCAAAAAAATTAAGGTGATTTTGTGTTCTTATTATTGATTTGGTATTGATTTTCGGTTTATTGATTAATCTGATCATGTTAGTATGGGTTTGTTTTTAATAACAGTTTTATGGATTCAATTTTAAGTTTTGGTATTGTATATCTTCAGATCTGGTTGTTCTGATTTTCTAGGGTTTATTTTTACTGTATATCTTCACATCTGGTTCCTTTTCTTTGGGTTTTGTTTTGGTTTATTGCTTTAATCATAGCCTTTCTAAGATCTATGGAAGTTTCAATTTAGCGAATGGATATCTACAATCATTCCTAGTAAATCTGTTGTGTTTGGGATAATCATGTTTTTTTTTTTAAATTTGGGTTTTCATGTTATTGATTCATGGGTTTTTAATGTAATTTTAATGAATATAGAAGTAGAGGTTTGAATAGAGTTCTTAATGGAAGTTTTCTTACAACGAGGTGAGAGGTCAATTCATGCAAACGGTATTGAAAGTTTATTCCTTTTAATTTAAATCACAACCTATTTGACGTTGGGTAATTAGTTTATGATGTTAAAAAGTATAATCTTGTTTTTGCAGGGCGTTGCTCTAAAGGTAGTCATTAAGTTTGAGTACTCCGTGACTTGATACAAAAATGTTCTTAGTGCTCCATAGCAGAATACATCCACTAGATAGTTTCAGGCAGAAAACAAGTATAATACTGTAACAGGAATAAAATCATCTGAAAACAGATAGAGAATTTTGAATAGTGTACAACATTTGGGTTTAACTTAATCTTGTACTAATGATGCATACTTTAGGATACACTAACTTCCTTTTCATTTCTTTTTATTTTCTAGTTCACATTGTAGTTTTTAGTATTGTTGTTGGTATGAGTGCATTTAATTTAGTATTAAATCAGTTGAAAATTTTGTTAAATCTGAAAATAATCGGTTAAAACCAAAACCGAAATGCTTAATGGTAATACTCGGTTTTCAAAATCGTAAAACCGAGACTATCGGTTTCGGTTATGGCTGGGTCAAAAATCGAACGGAACCGTACCATGTGCACCCCTAGTTATTTTGTTGATAAAATTAGGGATTTCTGATTTTTTTTATTGTATGAAATAAGTTTATGAAAGATTCAATAGCTGAAATCTGTTGTTGTTGTTGTTGAAATGGGGAAGGAATGATGTTGCTATGCAAGAGAAAATTGAACTGATGGGTGCGCTGTGAAACTCAATTGAGATGAAGAGTTGAAGATAAATAGAGAACAATTAGGATTTGTTATGGGTTTGTGTTTGGAATGAATGGATTGTGTTGAATGATTTATGAAATTACAGGGAAGGACCCATTAGAATGGCCTGGATTTGGCATGGAAATTGCCAGAAATAAATGAAACTCTGCCGGATTTTCAGTCCAGTCGAGTCGACTCACTGACCGATCCAATACTTAATGTGTAATTATTAATAGAGTGAATGGTATAATTGTAATCTCGTTAAATAATTACATTTTATAGAAATTTATTAATAATAGAAGTTAAGACTTAACCTAGTCAACACGGGTCAAAGTCTAGTACAGGTACCAAGCCCTAACATTGGATAAATGTTAGACCAAAGCCTAAACCTAGATAAAACCTAAGTACCAAACATCAATTAACCCTTATAATTATTGTTAGGTCATTGTTGTTGTTTTTTCTACAATCACAATGGATTTTGTGTATGAACTTTGTTAACTGAACTTACCTGAATCCATGAATTTATTTTTTGATTGGAATTTTGAATGGCAATTTGAAAGCATGATCTGATTTGATTTATTTTTTTAGATGAATTTTGAATAACTATTTGAAAA
The DNA here is from genome assembly GCA_023531435.1 of Papaver californicum. Classification (NCBI taxonomy): domain Eukaryota; kingdom Viridiplantae; phylum Streptophyta; class Magnoliopsida; order Ranunculales; family Papaveraceae; genus Papaver; species Papaver californicum. The sequence continues at coordinate 2,769,660 of JAJJMC010005091.1, forward strand.
CCTTGGTAAAAGAGAATGGAAGAAGATAACCAAATGATAGACACTGTATATCTATGTCTCTACCTATTTCTATCTAACTAGTAAGATTTTATTTCAATTGTAACCAGTTAAAAGGAATAAAACCAAAAAAGGAAAGGTCAAAGAAAGATACTCTGAAGGGTTAATTGACGTTTGGTACTTGAGTTTTGTCCAACATTAGTGTTTGGTCTAACTTTTGTCCAACTTAGGGTTTGGTACATGGACTTGACGTTTGATAAGTTTTTTTTATAGTGATAAGAAAAGTTTGTTCAAGAATTGTGAAGATTTGTTTTAAAACCTAGTTTCTAAGACTAAAAATAGCAAAACTCAAATAAAATTGATAACAAAATTGAGAGTAAACTGAGGCTAAGATTCCACTATTTTCCAATTTTTAAAGTGATTTAATTCAATAATTATAATTATAAAATTCTTACATTTAATTTGATTCTAAAATATTGCAACAAGTAGATTTTTAAAATAACAATTGTATAACAAAAGCATGGAACATCAAAAACCTAGGCCAAGCATGTACCATCAAACGAAATCACAATTGTTTAATAAAAATCAATAAATCATTTTTAACCAAGGTAAATAATCATAAAAGAATTACAAAAATTAATTAAATAAATATTACCACATAATTTTTGGAAAAAATAGCTTCCTACGTCGCCTCAGAGATGGGTTTAGCTCCTCATATTAATCACTTTCTCAACATTATGGTTCATGGCTCAAAATGTTTACAAATGATGAAAAAGGAGAAAAACAAAAAAAACTGTGAGTTTGCAACGTTTATAGGCATTACAGACTCACTGTTACAGAGAAGGGATGAAGATAAACGTTGTAGATGCTAAGATATATGTTGCAGATGAGTTGAAGAAACTGTTGCAACTGAAGATAAACGTTGCAGATGCAAAAATATCTGTTGCAAATGGATGAAGAAATCGTGGTTGATTGGTTGAAGATATTGTTGCCTATTCTTTGTTCTTCATGCAGTAGCAACAGATTTTCTGAGTTGATTTCTCTGCATTCTATTCGTCTCTTAAGATCTCCCTAAACTCTATGTCCACAATGTGACCCTCGAAACTCCTTTATATACCCATAACATCTCCCAAATCTCCCCATTTAATTATCGCAAAATTTGTTTTATAATTCGAGAATATTTTATTTCTCTCTTAATCACGACCAGATTCGTTGATTCTGTTTTATTCTCTCTTAATCACGACCAGTATAATAGTTGTAACAATCGTGAATAATATCTCACAGACTCCTCAAGAATATTTCTTTCTCGGGAATTTCCTTTTCCAACTGATTTTGTCGAGATTCCCTTATGAAGCAAGATTTCAGTCTTTAAATGTGTAGGAAACTCCTCTCAGTTAGGCAAGCATATAATCTTGTCATCACATCTCAAAATTCCCTTCAAATACTCGATCAAATTTAACACAGTTGAAAATAGAAAATTCCCGCCCAAAAAAATTAATTTAATATGTAGGAAGTGGGTGCCCTGAACCAAAGAATGGGTGCCTTTATAACTTTTCGAGCCGATTTTTCCATAATTATTTATTTTCCAAATATACCTACAAACACAATAAAATCACAATATAAGTACACAAATGAGTTGTAACAATATAAAAATTAAGATCAAATAAGACACGAAAACGTGTCTATCAATATTGACTAGGTTAAATCTAATTTTAATTAACTAACTGATAGGCACTTAATCTATACATTTTTACCACCTTATTTATATTTTCTAGTCATTCTTATTATACTAAATTTACCATTTTATTGCTTTAATAGATGGTTCGCATAAAATCCAAAAATAAAGGCTAAACACAGTTAAAAGGACTAATTGTGGACTATAATTATCCGGTGGTGCTAAGGTGGCGTAAGAAGTCCAGGAGAGAAGGGATGATATTTATTCATCCTCTAATAGACTGAGCATCCTTTCTTTTGGCTGGAGAGCACAAAAATTGAGAAGAAGTGGATGCGTAGTCAGAGAGAAAGAGCTGGTGAAGTGAACTTCGTTTGTGGAGTTTTTATAGAGTTGAAGTAGGTGTGGGTAGGTACGGACGTGGCATAGACTATCTATTTTTCTCGTGAGCAAATAAAAGAAGGTTAAGAACAAAGTCTGACATGCAGCAGACAAAATTCAGAGAGTACAAAATAAAAAGTGAGAAAGAATTGTTATGCTGAAAAGAATTCACGTGAATTAAAGTGGGTGAGAGGCTTGTTCTTGGAGTAGGTTTTGCTTTTGGGTGGTATCTCTTTTGATTTTGGTTTTTGGGAGAAGTACAGTTTGGATGTTGAATGAAGCACACGTGGGAGAGAGGTGAAGCAAAAAGAAAGTATAAAAGAGCGAGAACGACAGGTGAGAATGGAAGCTTTCTTTTGAGGTTTTGTAGAGTAGCCTAGGGTTGGTGAAAAGAAGATAGGTGGAAGGAAGACCTAGAAGAAAGAGAGAGGAGCTAGGGCTACGGTTGAAAAGCCTAGGGTATATAAGGGAGAGATATTGGGAGAAAAAGTGGAGAGAGGAGGTGAAGTACAAACAGTGAGAGAAAGAAAAAGAAGGGGGGATTAGGAGACACGTGAAGATGGGAAGGAATACCTAGCTAGACCTAGAGTGCGGCTAGGGAGAGAAAGGACAGTGGGAAGTCTTCTGAGTACGGAAAGAGAGAAGAAGAAGTAGGATGTGACGTTTTCTCTGGTTGTTGGCGGATGATGTATACAGAAGAAGAAAAAGACTACGCCACTGCTCTATTTTGGTTTAATCTCTTCCCTCTGCTCTTGTTAATTATTTTTAATGGGTTTTAAGAAACCCATCTCCATGTCTCACTAACTTTGTGGCTAGGGTTTAATGTTGAAACCATTTAAGGTTTTAGATCAATTAAATGAAGTATTTGATACAGACTATTATGATTTGAATAGATTAATTCCCTGATTTTGATTTATTGATTTAGTGAAAAATTAGTTGTTGCTTCACCGGTTCTGTACAATACAGTAACCTATACGCAGAATTAATAGGATAGCAAATATGTTTGTCTACTTATTTGATATTTCATGATTAGGTTAAATCCTTAGATGGGGTATGCTTAGAAGAGCCGGATATTATTTGTGAACCTATAATTAGTTTCGTATTATTTTCTCGCTAACGCAATTAGATGGTGTATGCATGAGACTTAGAGCTTTTGATGCGCTATGCTTAGGGTGTCCCAGTGATATTTGCGACTCTAATACATATAATAGGTGATGTCGATAGAACGAACAATAGATGAATATTCAGGAGTTATGTTTCACTTCAGTAATTAAGTATAAATAGTGGTGGATACTGAAAACCCTGGTTACTGTTTCTCCCATTTGATTTATTTTTTGTTTTAGTATTTTATTCATAATTCTAAAAATTCCAAAATATTGTTTCTGATTAGTTAATTGAGATATTAATTGCAGTATTGTCCCCGCTTCCTGTGGGTTCGACCCGTACTTACCGTTGTCTGCATTGTAGACACCGTGCGATTGAGGTTTATTTATATATGGTATTCTAAAATCCTACCACTAACCCAAATAAATTTATATTAAGTTATCCAAACCGTTGACCTTATACACGTGGACAACCACAAATGTTTCATTATATAACCTAAAATACCTTCTTCCTTTTTTCTTGTTTTTATCCCAATGCCACCACCCTCTTCTTTTGCCCTTCCTTAATCAGATACAACCATCCATCTCTATTTCTTCAAAACCATGCATCTCTAATCACGATTAAGAAAAAACTTATTAAGTAGTGATATTGAGCAGTCAATAATTAGCTAAAGAAATTTCAAGATCGGGGTTACTGATTTCAATGGGTACATCAATTTTTCTAGGTTTTCAAATTAATTAGCTAGATAAGGATTGAAATTAGTGAAAACCCTAAATTTGGGTTAATTTGTAGTTGGCAGTAAATAAAGAATCGATTATTGAGAAGGGTGATGATAAGTTGTAAATAGAGAATCGATATCAGAGAATGGTGATTACGAATGGTAGTTTATGAATCTGGATATGGTTATTGTTAGTTCGAGCTTGAGTAAATACCACTGAAGAATGAAAATATATTGGAATAATGATGATGTTGTTGATTATTGATGACGGTGGTTTCGAGTTCAAATGGCAGGGATGAATTAGAATGATTCTAACTAATGATTTAATGGGTTTTTTTTATTGAGATGGCAGTGATGACGCTACTAATGGAGATAATGAAAATGACATATTGATAGACACATTTTTGTGTCTAAATTGCGCTCGATTATCTATTATGATAGTGTTTGATTTTGTACTATTTGTGAGTTTTTATGTCTTTGTAGGTATTTTTGAGAAATAAATTTTTGTGAAAAAATCGGTTCAAAAAGTTGTTAAAGGCACCCACTAGGTGGATTGGGGGCACCCCCTCTTTAAAATCAAAATTCAAAAATGGCGAACTTGTTTACGTGAGAGAATTTTTCTTGTGTTGGTTTTGAAGCAAGTTTTAAGGGATTTATGAGTGATTCCGAGTTATCCAAGTGAAGACACAACCAAGATATGATCAACACACGTAAGAACAAGTGTTGCATGCCGTAAAAAATGGCTGGAAGAATCGTGTTTGAACCGGAAAGGGAGTCCTTCCCTGTTTCGGATTAACAAAAGAATTTGAGTTCGTTTGGGATGGATATTTGGGTCCTTATCAGTTAGGGAAAGTCTATTAAGGTTCCCAAAACCTATAAATGGCAAGAAGATCGAAGAAAAATCAAGCCACGGACGTGCGAAAAATTCCAGGAAAAAACTATTCTGCTGGTGAAGAAGAAGGCTAAGAACATAAGGCTCCAGAAAACAGTCGTATTTTTTGTTGCATATTCCTTTAAATTTATGAAGCGGACAGAGTTCGTTCTTTATTTCTGTTTTCTTCAGCCACACAGAGAACACCTTCTGTAACGTTTATAAGCGTATCAGTTCTCATGTATTACTATTATTTCTTCATTGTAAACACTTTTTGAGCTATGAAAAACTATTTTGAGAGTTTTTCCAACATGATGAGCTAATCACCATCACTGGGGCGACGGAGGAAGCTATTTTTCCAATAATAAAGTGGTAATTCTTATTTTATTTATTATTTGCAATTCTTTTACTATTATTTGCTTTGAATTAAAATTAGAAAAATGATTTTTATCAATTAGTTGTGTTTTCTTTTGATGAGTCATGCTAGCCTTAGAGATTTTGATGTCTCATGCTTTCGATTTAGAACTATTATTTTAAAAACCTAACTTTTGCAATATTTTGGATAAACTGAATATACGAGTTGCAAGATTTTATCACTTGAAAAATTGGCTAATAATGGAATCCTTAGTCTCAGTCCTTCCCATAATTTAGAATCAATTTTACTTTAATCTGTTTATATTTAGTTATTAAAAATTAGGTTTAAAAATCGAATCTTTACAAGTCTGAGTATCGAACCTTTTACCACTATTTAAAAATAACATCAATTTTTGGCGCAGCCGATGCGGACTTGTCTTTAGGTTTAGAGTTTTAGATTTATTTTTAGGTTTTTATTTTTTATAATTTTAAGTATTATTTTTACTTTGTTTTATTTTACGTTTTTTTGGGTATTTCTCTTTTTTGCTACAGGTTTTGGTTTTTTGATTGAAATGAAATTGAGCCAAAGAATTTGGTGATTAAAAACTTGGAGTTAAAGTTAAAGCTTAAAGAACGGAAAAGAAGACAAAGAATTTTATTTTTAATTAGATTTTATTTGTGTAGAAAATTGTATTAGAAATTTTTTATTATTTTTGTATAATTTTTTTATTTTTGGACACTTTTTGGACTTTATTTTCGGACTTTGGACATTATTATTATTTTTAAACCCTACAAAAGGGTAATTTAAAAATAAACTGCAACAGGGAAGGACGACAATTACGATATTGTCTCGGCCCCTCGGGTTCGTACATTGACAAAGGAGTCGGTGGCCTGAGTCGACTTCAACGGTTCATCGCCCGTCTGGTACGGGAGGTAAGACTCGATCAACCCACGAATCCTCTGCAAGTGGGTTTACTGTATTCCTTCATGTGCATATATGCTGAGGACCTGAATACGGATTTACTTTTCTAGTAAAGGGCAAGAACTGGCCATATATGATAAGGACTCGGATTTCATCACCGTTTCCTTCTTGCCCGCTTTAGGAACACGTTACCAAACGCGAACCTAAATATTAAAATTTTGACTAGAAAGAGACCGATAGGGTAACGAGCTTACAGGAAACTCGTTCATAAGGAATGTATTGGTTACTTTGATAGCCTAACTCGAAGTTTAGGAAGATTATTTTAAGTTGATTAGAACCACCTTGTAACCCAGGGAAAGTTTCCGAAGAGACAGGGTTATCAAAGCTCCTTAGAGCTTATCCTGTTTCTATTGAACTTAATCTAATTCGGATCGTTCTAAGAGGTTTACTAAAACTGTAACTAGTTGCCTTTTGGAAGAATAGAAGCTGGTCTAGTAACAATCTAAGTGGAGCCATCATGCTTTTTGTTTGATATATTCAATAGGTTTGATTTGGTTGAGTCGGCCTTGTTTGTGTATGTTTAGAACCCCTTCCTGTTAGGATTTATTTTCTTATATTTTTTTTACTAGGAAGTTTTTAGAAAATGTCGAACTGGTATTATGAGGACCAATACAATGAATATCCGACTGAAATTCAAAATAGACATTATCTGTACTATCAACATGGTGTGGATAGTAGTCGGGACCACCACCAACCTTTTGGAGGTTATTACTCATACCAGAGTGATCCCAATTACTATTTGTACAAACACCTGTCTTATGAACATGAAAGTGAGCAAACTTCGAGTTCTTTGTCTTTGAAGGATGCCCTCGAGAAGTTGCAAGATAGTACTATTTTTTTCGAAAATTCCATGAAGCGGATGGGATATTCTATTCCTTATATTGATCCAAATACCTCTCTAGAAGAAACACTCAAGAAGTTAGCTGAGAATACAAATAGGTTTGTGTTAAAGACGAAAGAAAGCATTGCTCAAAATAATCTTAAATTCCAATACAACGTTTCCACTTTTACCCTTAATAATAATGATGAATATTTACCTAATTTAGAGACGAGGATATAATTGGTAACATTACTTATTTAGACGAGGTTCAAACATCTTCATATTATTATGATGATGAGGATAGTATTGAGTAAGAACTTGAAATATACAGGCAGAGTGATCAGGAAATTGTCACTCCAATTGTGCTTCATGATGATAGTTTTATTTTTGTTCTGATCCAAATAATTTTAATAATTATTCACCTATTCAAAAGGAAGAGGATTTGACTAGAGATACGACTGTTTTAGACGAGGTAGAACTTTCTTGTTTTGTGTCTAAGTTGCGCTCGATTATCTATTCGGATAGTGTTTGATTTTGTACTATTTATGGGTTTTTATGTCTTTGTAGCTATTTTTGAGAAATAAATATTTATGGAAAAATCTGATCAAAAATTTGTTAATGGCACCCAAGAAAATTACTAAAGGCACCCACCAGATGGATTGGGGGTGCCCCTCTTTAGAATCAAAATTCAAAAATGGCGGGAACTTGTTTACGTGAGAGAATTTTTCATGTGTTGGTTTTGAAGCAAGTTTTAAGGGATTTATGAGTGATTTAGAGTTATCCAGGTGAAGACACAACCAAGATATGATCAACACACGTAAGAACAAGTGCTGCATGCCGTAAAAAATGGCTGGAAGACATCGTGTTTGAACCGGAAAGGGAGTCCTCCCTGTTTCAGATTAACAAAGAATTTGAGTTCGTTTGGGATGGATATTTGGGTCCTTATCAGTTAGGGAAAGTCTATTAAGGTTCCCAAAACCTATAAATAGCAAGAAGATCGAAGAAAAATCAAGCCACGGACATGCGAAAAATTCCAGGAAAAAAACTATTCTGCTGGTGAAGAAGAAGCTAAGAACATAAGGCTCCAGAGAACAGTCGCAGTTTCTGTTGCATATTCCTTTAAATTTCTTAAGCGGACAGAGTCCGTTATTTAATTTTATTTTCTTCAGCCACACAGAGAACACCTTCTGTAACGTTTATAAGCGTATCAGTTCTCCTGTGTTACTATTATTTCTTCATTGTAAACACTTTTTGAGCTATGAAAAACTATTTTGAGAGTTTTGCCAACATAATGAGCTAATCACCATCACTGGGGCGACGGAGGAAGCTATTTTTCCAATAATAAAGTGGTAATTCTTATTTTATTTATTATTTGCAATTCTTTTACTATTATTTGCTTTGAATTAAAATTGGAAAAATAATTTTTATCAATTAGTTGTGTTTTCTTTTGATGAGTCATGCTAGTCTTAGAGATTTTGATGTCTCATGCTTTCGATTTAGAACTATTATTTTAAAAACCTAACTTTTGTAATTTTTGGATAAACTGAATATACGAGTTGCAATATTTTATCACTTGATAAATTGGCTAATAGTGGAATCCTTAGTCTCAGTCCTTCCCATAATTTGAATCAATTTTACTTTAACATGTTTATATTTAGTTATTAAAAATTAGGTTTAAAAATCGAATCTTTACAAGTCTGAGTATCAAAACCTCAAATCATTTTAACATTATTAAAATTTAAATCGCAATTAAAGATAAGACATAAACCTACAACTTTTGTCAATACGTCAAATCATTTTAACATCATTAAGATTACCCAAATCAATCAAAAACGTGATAAAGAGAATATGTCCATAATTTCAGAAAATATTATCTAAACTAAAGCAAACATTTAATGGTGAATTATTCTCAAATTTTAACCAGTGATACCATGTCATATTATAAAATGAAAATCCTGATCGTTCATCAAAAATATATATCTATGCGAAATAATTACTGAACCCTAACAATACAAAATCATATGAAATAAACACCCAAAGAAAAACATCAAAAGAGAAAGGGTTTCGCTATCTACCTCAATTTCATTGATCCTCTAATGATTTCCATAGTATTATCCTCTAAAAGAAACCCTAGCTTCATCTCCTTCCTCTTCTCCCTAGCTTTTAGTTTTCTAAAGTTTAAATTTATTTGGCATAAAAAGTAAGTTATGAGAAATATATGCATAAGTCTCGTCCTGACCCGTAACACTTTGAGTCAGATCTCAATATGGGTTTGACCCTGGTCAGGAACTCGGGATGTTACAGTTAAAATAATAAATTATCTGGTCCCAACAAGGCTTGGATAGGAAAATTTTTAACTTGATAAATTAATAACTTCGCTGAAATAATAATTTTCTTTGGTCCCAATATTATTAGTTTATCGAAGTTTTACTGATGTATCTTTTCAGTAATTGAATAAAAATAGTGGTGGATACTTTAAACCCTAGTTACCGACTCTCTAGTTGTATTTACTTTATTAGTTTAGTTGAATTTATTTATTTCATTTGCACACTTCAGAAAATCCAAAAATATCATCGTTTGTTAGTCGATTAGGAATATTGGTTACAGTATTGTCCCCGCTCCCTATGGGTTCAACCCGTATTTGCAACTTTTGCATTGTAGATGTCGTGCGATTGCAGTTTATTCGTATAGTTTTACAAAATCCTATCAACTGCATTCTCCTCTATTAAAACTCTGTCAAGAAACTTCTTTTTCCTCTCAACTTTTCATCTTTTCCGCTTTTTACGGTTGTTCTCGTTTTCACTTTACTCGACACCATGTCAGGAAAGTCATTATCTTCAAGCTCTATTCGCTTCACCAAGAAGTATGTTGATCACTTGTTCTCAGAGACAGAGTTTTTGCTTCTTGATAACTTATTTCCTGCTTGTGCTTCTTCCCATTATTCTCGTGACATGATTGATTTAATTTTTCCTGACAGTTCTACATTTTCGTCTTACAAGGGTCACTGATAAAAAATCTCAGTCGAGATACACCGAGGATAAATATCCTGGTGATTCTCAGTTTATCACCAACCTCAAAGCCAAACATCAACTTCAAGATCTTGAAGTAACTCTACTAGCTGGTCAGAAAGGGTCTCTGGGCATGGAGATATTTAAGAAGTTCCACCACACCTCTGACTACGCAATAGTGACCTAGGGTCAATTGGACGTTGGCCTCCGATTTCCCCTGTATCACCCTTCTCGTCCCTTTATGTACGAGATTTTTTCTCAATGCTCCCGCAGTCGGGCTCTGGACCGATAAACTAGAAATTGGTACCACTTCGTTTTGGAGTTGAAAAAGAGTAGCAAGGGTAAGTGTACCCCTAGTGACCATTTTACCTATCAACCGTCTCAGACTCCCAGTTACACGGTTCAGAGTTTTCTAGACAACTATAAAAAATTTATTCCTTTTTATGGGGTATCGTTCGAGCCACCAACAGTTCGAACCTTACCAGAGGGTACCCAGAAGATATTGACGGATGAGGACCCAGAATCAGATAAGATGACCAACAAGTATCTATGCCAGAGTCCAGACTACGTAAACCGATATATAAAAGAAAAATTACCGGATGTAATTATTCCAGGTGCGTGAGCACCAGGTCAAAAACTTGTTGAATATACAAAGATATGAAGAATTATTCTTGGTGGAGGGCAAGAGGTCAAGAGCTTATGGGATTTTAAAATAAAGAAGTGGAAGAAACATGCAACTTGTTAATCCACTTTTTTTGAAGCATAATCTCTAAGGACAGTTTCGTACAAAGTGGATTCTAGCATGATTTGTATGTTAATCCACAAGTACTGGTATAGTTTCTCTCTTTTTTTTTTCTAAAAAGTGAGTTTTTTTGGTCCCAAAATAAGTGATTTTTTTCATTTTTCATACGCTATTTTTTCAAACAAATCCTCACTAATAATTAGTGTTGTTAAAATTATCTCTAGAAAAACATAAAGAATTTGGTAATCATATTTATATTCTTACCCATGTTTTTTAAAAAAATTCAACATTTATAAGTATCCGTCTTTTAGTTCTAAAGTATATCAATTCGAAAATTTTACATAAAAAGATAAATAAAAAAATACTAAAAATGATTCATTTTTATATTTTTTTAAAAATTATGTAAATAGCAAAATGTTTACTTTTTATGGGACAAAAAAAATGTAGACAACCAACCTGTGTTAAATTATTTGCTTTTCTTAAACTAGAGATATATGAGTGTGAATGACATTTTACAAAAGGGATCAAAATTTAGGTCAACTGCAATAATCATCATTCTGTTTGTTCTGTTAACCAAATAGTTGTTGGAGTTGCATATCATAATGCCATGACATTGGCATTACTTACGGGCTATGGTTCATGTGCTTTATTTGTCAAAGACAGATAATGATATCACATCTTCATATTTGGCAAAGACAATGAGCCAGGTAACATGTACCTTCATATAATCATTATGAATAATTGGTATAGGTAACTTTCATACTTAAGGTCCATAGGCGCAGCCAAATCTAATGTTAGATACTGTCACGAGGATACTTATAATGGGAGTTATCATGTGCAAACTCAATAACAAAATGTCCATATCCGCACTAAAGGACTCGCGTGTGGGATGGCTACTTGAATTACTCCATAGACTTAACTACGGCCATGGTACTTATTTTCACTCCTGTATATTTGCTTGTCGGCAGATATAGAAAATCATCCTCTATAATTGTGATTATCAAAAAAATCTGAGTAAGAGGTGTTGAGTTTAGTGAAAATTTGCTCCTCAAATTGGCGGATGAACTTTCTTCTATCATTTAACTTTCCTCGCTTTGATTCAATGTCAGGAGTTTCTCCCGCAACCCTCTTTCCGAAACTGGTTGACGGTTCTACAAAATTTTCCATGTTGGCATTCCCCGGATGCTGAGATATTATTCTGGGATGCTGCCTTTGTATATTCTGCAATCTTACACATTTTTCAATAATATCTCTGAGATCCCCTTTATTTTTCGGATTTTTATTATGAATATCAACAAAAAGTTGGCTTTCTCGGTTGGCTATCCCCCATTTGTAGCATTTGATAGCAATTTCTGGGGTTACATCCCCTACTGCTTGACAGATCGTCTGCCATCGATCTGTATAATCTCGGATGGTCTCCCCTGTCCATGATGCAAGAGAAAATAGCTTGTCCATCCCTGCATCTGCGGGCTTGTTATACATGTATGTTTCTAAGAACTTGCGGGTCAACTGTGTGTAAGAATGCACTGACCCTTCTGGAATATTATCATAGCATGCCAAAGCTATCCCTTTCAAGCTTGACGGAAAATAACGGCACATAACAACATCATCTTGTTCCCACCGGGTCATGATGCGGTTGTAATACTTCAGGTGAGTTGTCGGATCTTTTGTCCCATCATAGCATTCAAAGATGGGAATATTACACTTATGCGGTATTGACGCATACGCAAGGTGTGGTGCCAACGGTGTTCTTCTAGCTTCTTTTAATACTTCTTCTAATCGTCCACACTCTTTATTTTTCAAAATTTTAATTTCTTCTTGCATTTGCTCCTTGTCCTCACAGTATTTTCGCCATCTGTTATTTTGCAACTCTGAACCATCAAAATCCAATCTATCTGGTTCATACTGCTGGCGTGCGAGTTCTACTATCATCACTCTTTGATCTTTATTGACTTTTTATTTTCTTCTTGCGGGTCTGCTGGAGCTTGCTTCTTGCCCCTGTATTCTAGTTATAGATGGTTCCGCATCATGCTGGGCTTTTTTTTTCTGAGCATTTGTTTTTCTTGGGTCAAAAGTGTAATTTGTTTCGCACATGTCTGTTGTACCTTGCGCATCTCATTCATTTCTTCCATTAACTGATGAATGGGGTCAACACTATCTTGAGATGTTTCTTCATAATTGTTTACTTGGTCATTCATGGGTTGTTTCCCTTGCGATTCTCCCATCATTTCCCTTTCTTGAGGAACCTCTATTGCCTGACTCCCTAAATTTCCTGTATTGACATCTTGATCCTGCGTGGCTCTATGTGTCACTGTTTCCATTTATGTAATCCCTTTTGAGATGTTGTGATTTCTTCTTAGCTCAGTCTTACGTTGTTGTAGGGGTTTCTTTACCAATATTCTAAAAGAGTTCAGATAATAAGTTGTGTTTCAAAAGGTTTTAACATTCACAATAAAATACAATGTAATTTGATTGACAGAAAATAATCAACTTAGATTTAACATATCACACATAAACTGGGTAACTTTCTAATTTACCACAGGTTTTATAAGTTCAAGTGCAAACAAGTTAATATCAAGTTTTAAAATTCAATTGAAAACTTATTTCACTGTTTTTTGTAAGAATCAAAAATTTAGTTAAATATAAAAATCAAGAACTAGATAAATGTAACATAATTTTTTGGTGAAAATTTATGAAGTAAACTTTCAAATCAATGATTTAAAGAATTACCTTGGTAATTTAACATATATGAGAGGTATGAAATAATGAAATATTGTGTATGAACATAATGACCATATCTATATATACATCAACTGGTTAGTTCAGAGTAAAATTATATGTAAAGTTTTTTCAATATTACTTTTAATCATTATATTTTAAAGAAAAGAATTTTCCAATATAACATGATTCAAGGTTTTAAAAATAAAAATTTTGACAGGTAGAATAAATTCTTTACTACCTCCCTGTTTATAGCGTCAAATTGTGATTACCAAAAATCTAGCATCTTTGGATCACAACCAAATAAATTTGAATCGTATAAAAGTTTATTACCCTATCATAAAATCAACTCATATTAACATTTAGAAGATAGTAATCAATCAAAACAAGTAATAAATTGACTCAAACATTTAACGTGGTTCGACAATCAAATTGTCTACATCCACGGGTAATAAAGATTTGTATTACTCTTATTCTCCATCATCAAAAGTTACAAGAAAATTGATATGCCATAAAATCATAATCATGCTAATCAAAGAATAACTGAACTAAAAATTTACGCAAGTCTCATACCTAAACTCTTTTGTTCTGATCCTATATCTTATGTCCAATTTTCCTCCCAATTTTTCAGTCCCTTTTCATGTTTATGAGTTTGGTATTTATAGCCAATTTGATGGGTCCCTCCAATTTACTTTTCCACTTATTTATTCTTATCCATCCTTGGAGCGAAATGTAGTCCCGAAAAACTTGTTTGCATTTTCCGCAAGACTTGATCATGCTTCCTGCAAATCTTAGCATGTGTATTGCTTGTTTCCCTTAGTTTCTCACCTGTTATCCCGCAACTCCTCTGCGATCTTGTATTTGAGTTATTATTTTTGGACTTGGATGAACGTTGCGGTCCTATTAGAATCGTAGCATGTCTGACACGTGGCTCTTAAAAGTGATTTTTCATGCTTGTTCAGCAACTCATGCATCAATGCTCATCATTACTCTTTATTGTGCCAGGCTTTCCCGCAACCTGGGTGTCAGTCAGGCAGCAAGTTTATCTGTTTCGAACAGTGTGTCTTGCTTTTCCGCAACCCACGTGTCGATCATGCATCAACGCTGTCAGGTTCAAATCTTATCGAATTTTTAGATGTCAGTTCAGTACTTCTTAAAAAAAATTGTTTCAGTGTTTCTCATCCCATCGTAACTCGTTACTTCTCCAATAGTTTTTGGACACGTATAGCTTGGAATTTGTTCTCTTACAATAACCATAAACAAACATATATATATCGTGTGCTCAATCATAAAGGTAAAATAAAGAGGAAGGAAGATTTTATTTTATGAAGGCCAAACCTACAAATGATGCAATTGCTAACGCAATACAATTACATCATTTTTTAGTTTGGAAGAACCGAACAAGTACTAAGCATTTACTTTGCAGCTGCCCAACATAGTTTATACATATACTACAGACTAAGAGTCTTTAATTTTGTCCATAAAGAAAAACATGTTTTTCTGCAGCAGAAAGGCGGGGCTTTTATATTGTGGATCCAAGCTTTCAACACTAATTTCCCGCATGTCGCACTCAGTCTCTATCAATATTCAAAGTCAGCAGCAGTATTCAATATAAAGAAGCCAGTACAGTCACACTCACCTTATGCAAATTGCCACACGCTTGCCTGAGCATTGACATAGCCCAGACCCTTGTTTGTTTTTTCCGCCAGTAGAAACCCTATGTTGTAAAATATCCTAATTTTTCTTTCTACTTTTTACACCTAACATAAGATCCCTGATACACCTACTGAGAAATTCACAAAATGAGATATCTAACATCCTTTCAGGGGTAGGAACATCTTATGAGCGAATAGGGCAGTGCACGGCCAAACAAGATCTAAGGGAGAAAATTCCGAACAATAAATCAAATTTAGAAGGCTGATATAGGGGCTCCCATATCAATAGTGGGGCTCCAATAATAAGATGAAATAGGGACACTATGAAGTAAAACTCAAAAACCCCTTATCCATAATATTTTCACAATACCCAAATCACCCATGATTAGTAATCTTAATTACCTTAATTAGTTTAAACTAATCATGATTAATTAAACATAATCTTTTACCTAATCAAATGATTTGAATATTTTTTTTTTTTGAATTTGTGTTTGCTGGGAAGAAAAACTTGATGAAATCACGATTTGAAAGATTCAAATTTTGTTGTTCAGAAAATTTACGGTTGGGTTTCATGTATAACCCAACCGTAACCATAAGAAAACCGAAGAACAACATTTTTGCCCAGATTTACGGTTGGGTTTTCAACAAAACCCAACCGTAAATCAAAGAACAATGATGAACACCATCTTGTGAAAAGTTACGGTTGGGTTTTAAACCAGACCCAACCGTAAGTAGAAGAAAAATAATGAACACCTTTTTTCCCATAGTTACGGTTGGGTTTTCAACTAGACCCAACCGTAAGTAGAAGAAAATGATGAACACCATTTTTCCCATATTTACGGTTGGGTTTTAAAGGAAAAACTAACCGTAACTCATCCTTTTGGGAATTGATTTTTTTTGTTAAATTTGAGTTTTAAAAATCAAAATTTTGAAATAATTCAATCATTTTTACTAGAAGGTAAATTGGGTGTTTGAAACAAAGAAAAAACGAAAAACACACAAATTAGATAATCCAAATTTGTGCTATCCAGTAGAATTTACGGTTGGGTTTTGGCTTATAACCCAACCGTAACAATTCTGTTAATATTTGTTCCAATTTCAACACATAATTACGGTTGGGTTTTGCTTTAAAACCCAACCGTAGCCAGTACAGTTTACGGTTGGGTTTGGCTTATAACCCAACCGTAACAGATTATGTTAATTTTTGTTTCAATTTCAACACAGAATTACGGTTGGGTTTTGCCTTAAAACCCAACCGTAGACAAGTTGTGAATTTATTACGGTTGGGTTTAGTAATCATACCCAACCGTAAGTGGTCCTGTTAACTGTTTTTTGATTTTCAATATACTCCAAATTGGGTTTAAAACACAACTTTGTAACTTATTCCTTCTATTGTAATAGATTTAAAGTAGTACATTAAAGGAAAAAAACAAAGGAAACGAAATACAATAGACCATTGGATGATTACACTTAAACACTTAAACACTTAAAGATAATGGCGATAATCAAACACCCGACTTGTTTCCATAATACGGTAGCAATCTGTATGCTTGAACTCCTCCCCATATTTGATTCTATACTGCTCCATAGACAGCACATGCTGAAAAAAACAAATCAATTATTAGTTTGAGTTTTTGAAATCTCTTTTTAATTAACGATTTATTAATCGACAAACTTACTCTTTCCACACCGTTCTCGTAGGGATTTGCTTCGAATATCATTTGCTTTTCCAGTTTTAAGTTGTTCATTTGTCGATACAACGTCTCTTGATGGCTCTCCACGGCCTATGATTTACATTCCCCTCTAATGCCGCAAACATTCGAAATACCCGCTTCCACCATTCTTCGGTATCTTGACCCTCATACCAATTTTGTTTTGAAACAACGTTGTTATTGTTGTTATAGAAGGCTCTATCGTAAGCATGCTCTAGCATCGTATGCCACGCTCGAACAATTGCAACATCTTCATCATTCGTGTATGTGTTTACCATTTTTAGTGGTTGAAAGGGTATGGTGAGAATAATGAGAAAGTCTAGAATTATAATGAGAATGAAAGGGATAGAGAATAATGAGAAAGTGACAAGTAACGGTTTCCTTTTATAGGGAAAAAGGAACCAACGGCTAGATTTTTGAAACAAAAAATCCGTTGGAATTGTGTACTTTAAGGAGACGGAAATTCAGACATTTTGAGAATCCCGCAGAATTTACGGTTGGGTTTTGAGGTGAAACCCAACCGTAACCTAGTTGTGGTGTTTCTACAATTTATTTACGGTTGGGTTTAGTAATCGAACCCAACCGTAAAATGATTTTTACAGTGAAATGTAGTTACGTTTGGGTTTAGTCACCGAACCCAACCGTAACTTGTAGTGTTAGTAATAGTGTACATTTTACCATATTGTTACGGTTGGGTTTTGCCTTGAAACCCAACCGTAACCTAGTTGCTTTATTTGTACAATTTTTGTTACGGTTGGGTTTAGTAATATAACCCAACCGTAAATATGAATGTTTGTAGTATGGATTGTAGTTACGGTTGGGTTGAGTCATGGAAGCCAACCGTAAAAGCAGTTTTTAAGAAAAAATTAGTTATGCTTGGGTTTAGTTCATTTTCTTATCAAATACCAGAGTTGTTAAAAAACTTATTTTTAACATTAAAGGTAGAACTAAAGGAAACGAAATACAGTAGATCATTAGATGATTACAATTAAACACTTAATCATAACGGCGAAACTCAAGATAGAAACTTTGTTCCAAGATACGATAGCAATCTGTATGCTTTGAACTCCTTCCCATATTTGATTTTATACTGCGCCCTAGCCATGACATGCTGAAAAAAATAAATCAATTATAAGTTTCATTATTTTTAATAAAATTTTAAAGAACGATTTATTAATTGGCACACTTACTCTTTCCGCATTGGTTTGGTCGGGAAATGCTTCAACTCTCATTTTCATTTCCAGTTTTAGGTTTTCCATTTCTTCATACAACGCCTCAAAGCGTCCCTTGATGGTACTGCACGTCCTCCGATATCTATTCCCGTGTAATGCCTCAAACATTTCAAACACACGCTCCCACCAAGAATCGTCCTCCTGACAGTCCATCCAATTTTCAGCTATAACAACGTTTCTATTGTTGTTATAGAAGGCTTTCTCGTAAGCATGGTCTATCATCGTAACCCACGCTCGAACAATTGCAACATCTTCATCATTCGTGTATCGAACCATTTTTAATGGTTGAAAGGGTATGGTGAGAATGAGTTGGAAAGTCTAGAATTATAATGAGAATGAAATGGATAGAGAATAATGAGAAAGTGACAAGGAAAAGTTTCCTTTTATAGGGAAAAAATTCCCAACGGCTAGATTTTCAACCATTGGAATTGTTTTTTTTGTGTCACTTTTGAGGATAATTTACGGTTGGGTTTTGGAATGAAACCCAACCGTAACAAATTTGTGGCTTAGAAACCAACCGTAAATTTGGGTTTTGTAAAGTTATATTACGGTTGGGTTTTGGCTTAGAAACCAACCGTAAATTTTAATGTTAGTTTAAGTGCGATGATCATTTACGGTTGGGTTTTGTAATGAAACCTAACCGTAACAATATGTTTTTTTGTTGCAAATTATATTACGGTTGGGTTTAATTATTGGACCCAACCGTAAACGTAAGTTTATTAGAGGAAATGTAGTTACGGTTGGGTTATTTCTTGAAACCCAACCGTAAATGATCATCTCCATTTCCTATATTCTTCATTTTTTATGCTTAAATCAGTCTTGTATTTGTTTTATGTTGGTGGGAAAAGTGGAAGAGAGATAAGAGAGTTTTAACCCAAAATTTTGAAAAACCCAAAATGAGTGATTCTAGTGGCAAATTTGTGGAGGGTGAATCCTTGTATGATTCCTAAACTAAATTCTACATACCCATTGAGGGAGACCCAACTATATATGATTATTTGGATGGTAGAGAGGTTTTAAGTGTAAGTTGTGATGCTGAAACTAAACCAATTGGAGATAGTAATCGTCAAAGTGAAGATTCAACCGCTGAGAATAGTCAGGTATCATTCTAACTTAAACTCTTTTTACATTTTTTGGTGATATTTAAGGAAATGAGGTGCATAACAGTGTTTTTTTTTTGTTACACCTAATAAGTTACGGTTGGGTTTTCTTGAGAACCCAACCGTAACTATACATTTGTGTTTGTCAAAAGTTGTGTTTCACAGTGTTACGGTTGGGTTTTGACCACAAACCCAACCGTAACTTATTACGTGCATGGGTATTTACTGCACTTGTTACGGTTGGGTTTTGGCTGAAAACCCAACCGTAACATTGGTTTGGCTATTTTTGTTGTATTACGGTTGGGTCCGTCGATTCTACGGTTGGGTCGGACGTTTTACGGTTGGGTGTGACGCTTCTAACCCAACCGTAAACTTATTGGTTTTAGTGTTTTGTCTGACGCTTGGCCTTGATATTTTTTGTTCAGGTAGCGGTTGTACCTCAACCAATGAATGATCAGCCTCCTCCACATGATATTGAAACTAGAGATACTACGGATCACTATTTGAACGACCTGGTAGGTTATAGATAAGTTGTTAATCCCTTTCGACAATTGTCATAATGCCATTTTTTTTCTCCTAACTTTCTGTTCTTGGACCATGTAGACATGGGATAAAAAAGATGATGCAAAGAAGTGGGCTACAGAACATGGGAAACTCATCATGTGTGTGATTGTTTGTAACAACCAACAAAAACACAACTGCTTTCAAATGGTTTGTGAGTGTAGTGGACAATACACAAGACATGCAAAGAAGGGTACTGAGTATGTACCAAAGATGAAGATCAAGCGAAAAACTTACACTAAGAAGACGGGATGTCCTTTCAAGCTTCAATTTCGTAAGAACAACGAGAATAAGTGGTTCTTGTCTACAGTTGTATGCGGTCGTCACAACCACCTACCACCAGAGACTTTGTTAACGCATCCTTCTATAGCCCGGCTTACCAAGGAAGAAAAGCTCATCGTAGACGATATGACGGATAAGCGTTTGAAACCCAGTGATATACTCGGGCACTTGAAGAAAAAAGACTCAAATAATGTGTCTACGTTGGAGACAATATACAACGCCAAAGCCAAGTTGAAGCGTGAGAAATGGGAAGAAAGGGACCCGATCCAACAACTTTTGTACTTGGGGGAGACGAAAAACTACACCATGTTTCATGAAGAAGATGAGAATAAAGAAATTAAGCATATTATATTGGCTCATTCCGAGTTTATAAAGTTAGCACGGTGCTCCCATCAAGTGCTTATGATGGATTGCACGTACAAAACTAACAAGTATGAGCTCCCGGTTTTGAATGTTGTAGGCCAAACTTCTACCAAGTCGCCGTTTAGTGTTGCCTTTTGCTTCTTGATAAACGAGCTCGAAGAAATCTATGTGTGGGCATTGGAACAAATTAAATTATTCTACGTTGAAGGATATACCCCTAAGGTAATTATCACCGACAAAGAACAAGGCTTGATGAATGCCATTGCAAGGGTATTCCCAGATGCTCATCATCTTCTTTGCACGTTCCACTTGTGGAACAATATTCAAACCAAGTGCAAAGCGATTATTCGGCCAACAAAGAAAAGCGAGATGGAGAGAATTAAAAAATTGCCCGAATCAGAACAAGAAACGGCGAAAGAAAAATTCGAGGAGGACGACAAGTTGGCGGAACTAAAATAGGCTAGTTTCCAAACTGAATGGGACGCTTTGACATGGTCTATCACCAAGGAAGATTATGAAGAAAATGTTCGTATGTTATGCTTGCATTGGAGTAATTATCCAAAAGTTGTGAACTATTTGATGGACCACTGGTTGAATCCCCACAAAGAGAAGTTTGTAGCGGCGTTCACAAACCAATATAGGCACTTTGACAACCAAGCTACAAGTACCGTGGAGTCATCTCACAACAGAATGAAGAAGAAGCTTCATAATTCTGATGGTGGGTTTGTTACGGTCTTCGAAGTGATGCACGATTATTTTCTCCTTGACCTTGACAGAGTTAAGGAATCTTTTGAAAAAAGCCTTTCTAGAAAACACGTCAGCTATAAGGACGAACCATTGCTCCAAAGTATTTTTTATAAGGTGTCGCATTGTGCTATTGAGAAGATAATGTACGAAGTAAAACACTATAGATTGGGCAACTTACACGAAGAAGAAGAGTGTGTTTGTCCTAACATGTCAAGTTTGGGACTTCCCTGCCGGCATATGATGCCCAAGTACGAAGAAGACGGTGTGATCCCAATTCAAGATATTGATCCGTTTTGGCAACAATTGTCTTTCAATGAACCCATCGTCGAGCAAGATTTTGGTGCATCGTTTGCCGAGACCCACGTTGGAAAGGCTTTAGCCAAAAAATACGATACATTAGATAAGGCGCAAAGGCAAATTTGGTTGACGAAGTTGAGTTACTTCGTGTTTCCGCACACAAGGTACGCTGTCAAGGAACCAATTAGAGGGAAGAGAAAAGGTAGGCCTTCTACCAAAGAATCGAGGGCCGTGGGACGTAAAAAAGCTAGGGAATTGCATGAAGAATCAAAGAAAAGAAACCCTTGTGCGTTTGAGCATTTGCAAAAGGAATATGAAGCAGAGGATGAGAAGGAGGTTGATGTTAAACGAAAAATAAGTCAAACGGAACAAGGGGGGCCAAGTGTAGTAGATATTAAAGGAAAAGGTCCCGCGGTTCCCACTAAAGAAAGTTCAACAATTGATCTTGGTGCCAAGGGAAAAGTTCCTCTACACCCAAACTCAAGAAGAGTAAGTATGAAGGAATTAGCAAGAAGAAAAAAAAGAGTTAGTATGAAAAAATTAGCAAGAAGAAAAGAAAAACTTAAAGCCAATACATTAGTGGTTGAAGAGCCATATACGATCCGGATTGCAATAGGATTGATGCAATTTCCATCAAACTTTTCAAGAACTGAGAATGGCAAAATCGTCTGAACCGAGCACATTATTTATGAAAATTATATGTCATCGTTTCCGGCTTTTTTTCGTCCATACATAAAGGCCACCGACGATGTTGCCGGTGATGGTAATTGTGGATACCATGTATTCATCGAACAAGTTGGACCATTTAGCGGAGCAGCATGGTTGGGTATGGACGAAGTCACTTATGTAAGGCATAAGTCAGCGGTTGAACTACGCTCTTACCCGTATTTATACAAGCCAATGATGTGTGCATATAGAGATGAAGAGGCGTTGTTAAACGAGGAGTTCATTGTGTTCGAAAGGTGTTTAATAGGCAACAAGAATTGCACTAACGAGTATTGGATGAGCATGCCAATATGTGGCCAAATCCTCGCCAACGCTTTCAATTGCGTCATCCATTGTATCTCAAATGGATATTGTTTTACATTTGCACCAACAAGATCAACATTTGTTGAACAATTGGCTAATAGAAGATGTGTGATTGGGCTGGTGCAGAACTGTCATTTTGTCGGTCTCAAGTTGAAAGAAGGAAGTCCATTACCCCCGTTACAGGATGGATACGATGGTGACATCGCCAAGGGTTGGTGTCACCGGTTCGAGCAAAATTTTGAACTCTGGAAGGCATTAAAACCCTCCCGACCTTTCAATTCATATCATTTGTTTCTGACTCGGAGTCGGAATCATAATATAGTTAATTTAATATTAGTAGTAACAATATCATATGTATGTTGGAGGAATCATAATATGAATATTGGTTTTTTGAAATGAAAAATTTGCACTATCATATGTGTCACTATAAAATTCACCCAGGGTTACGGTTGGGTTTTCACTGAAAACCTAACCGTAAACAAGTCACTGCACAATAATAATAATATTACGGTTGGGTTTTGAGTGCAAACCCAACCGTAAACCTTTCAGTTTAAATTCACCCAGGTTTACGGTT
>JAJJMC010005091.1:2793751-2831822 GCA_023531435.1 Papaver californicum
GTTTCAAAATCAAAAATTTGAACTTATTCAATCATTTTAACTAGATTGAAGGTAAATTGGGTCATTCAAACAAAGAAAAAACGAAAAACAAACAAATTAGAGAAACAAATTTAAAGTTATCCAGTAGAATTTACGGTTGGGTTTTGACTGCAAATCCAACCGTAATATCATAGGAAAATTATGTGTTGATGTTCTTTATTTACGGTTGGGTTTTAGGACAAAACCCAACCGTAACCAACCTTTGTAGCTTTGAGTTTTAAGGTCAAATTAGGGTTTCAAAATCAAAAATTTGAACTTATTCAATCATTTTAACTAGATTAAAGGTAAATTGGGTCATTCAAACAAAGAAAAAACGAAAAACAAACTAATTAGAGAATCATATTTAAAGTTATCCAGTAGAATTTACGGTTGGGTTTTGGCTGAAAACCCAACCGTAATATCCTAGGGAAATTATGTGTTGTGGTCATATATTTACGGTTGGGTTTTCAGCCAAAACCCAACCGTAAAATTATTCTTTCATATTACGGTTGGGTTTTGGATGAAAACCCAACCGTAAAACTGTAGTATTAAAATGTGACAGATTTACGGTTGTGTTTCCAGGCAAAACCCAACCGTAAACCTGCAATATTTTTCATTTTTAGGTGTTACGGTTGGGTTTTGCCTAGAAACCCAACCGTAACACTAATGTGACTGGGTATTTTTATCGGGATTTCCCAATGCATGGTTTCCAACTTAAAAAAATTAATCAAATAAATTTTCACGTGCAAGTTAAATTCAAACTTCAAATCTAACTTCACATTAAAGGTACAACTAATTCACACATACAAAACAAAACCATAGACATAGAGTTAGGGAGAAGGAGGAGGGGTAGGTCGATGACTTTGACGAGCTCTTTTTTTGCTCATAACATTACGATGAGCAGTACCGCCACGAGTACGAGCTCTAGCACGACCGCCTCGAGTACGAGCACCACGTTGCGCACCCATGGCTTCATCATGTGTCTCTTCATCCGATGCTTGGGGCTCTCTTCTAGTAGTACTCGCATCTCTAGTCGCGCTTCTTGGACCGGGTCTACTCCTCTTTAAAGTCCGCTGCACATCCTCAACTTCATGATGAACCTCCCTAATCAAAGCTTGGAGTTGGTCAGGCGTCCTCACATCAATTGTGCTTAGGCATGGATTAATAGAGTCCGCCAATGCAACGGCTTTCTTTTTCTATTCACATATGAAATAGTAGGATGAGTGTTTAGTAATAAATCTTAAAAACATTAATAACAAAAATAATGTACGTACCAAATTGAAATATGCCTTCTTCAAGAAACCATCTCCTATGTTGATTGCCAGAGTCTCAGGATCATTGTTGATGATAGTTGGATGACCAAAATGGCGATACCACTCCAAGTAATCTTCTGCAGCCTCTTTTGTGCCCGGAGAGGGAGTTAACTCATTCCTTTGGACTTGGTATTTCGGATCAGTGCGGTTATTCCAAACCGCGACTGAAGGCGTGGGCTCATAGTTTAGCACGATGTTTGGCCCTTCGATCATCGACCCATTCACACACAATTTAAACATTTCGCGTGTCACCGTTGTTTGGACGTATCCATATTGCCGGAGAGTTCGGCGGGGGTTGGACATCACGTACCCAAACGGATGATACAAAGGCCCGTTGTAGCCTGCCACGTCCGACAATTCACGTAAATCCTCAACATGTCCATCACCCTCTATGCTAATCTTCACATAAGGGTCGAAAACAACATCATCAACCGTGAAAGCATCAATTTTTGTTCTCATCTTTGCTATGAGCACTTCTTTATATTTTGCCTGCGTCCCGGTGAAGACGAATTTCTTTCCCGTAGGTCCATTAACATCAACGCTTGTTTGAGGAGCCAGTCTGGGAAAATGATCGTATACCCATGCCTATAAAGATAATTAATATTAATATAAGAAAATGAGAAAAAAATAAATTAAAATTGAACATTCAAAGTCAAACAATAAATTACCTGAAGCAGACCGGTATTACCGGCAATCTCAGTTCCCCTGACCCTCGAAGCTTTTCGAAGGTTAGCAAGTAGGTAGGCCAGGGTGGCAGTTCCCCACGAGTACTGATGGGTCATCCCGAGATCACCCTGAAACCATTGTAGATACTGGACGTTCACCCTGTTGCACGAGTTGTCACCAAAGAAGATGGTGCCGAGCATATATAGCAGATAAGCTCTGGCTGTTCGAATGGCTCTGGTGTCATCTATGACGACCCCAGCCATTTCCAACTTTGCGGTCCCACCAAACTTCTCCCATAGTGACCGCACCAATATTTTCTTGCTCATGGATTGACCTTTCTTCTTTGGCATCCCCGGTTTATCTCCACTCACCAATTTAAATTCCGATTCAGCTTCGGTCTTCTCCCATCCAAGTGTTTCTTTGACAAGTGCATAAATATCACTCCAGGACATGTTGTTGTCAAAACCCTCAAACACAGATTTACCTTCCACCTCCAGCCCAAGAATTGATTGGACATCATCCGGCGTTATAGTCATCTCGCCGAATGGGAGATGAAACGTATCGGTTTCAGGCCAATAACGTTCCTGAAGGCTGCGCATACGACACTGTCATACTCCCACATTGAATGTGTAATTCCGGGAGCTAACCCGGTACCATTTACCAGAATTTGTACAGCCGTACATTCATCAGTTAAGGGCCAATGTTGAGCCCTTTGACGAACCAATTTCTTGATCGCCTGTGTATGATCCTACAAAGAATAAAAACAAATTTGTTTTACTCACAAAAGTTAAAAAACAAAAATTTAACAGAATAAGAGAAGTAATTAGAATAATACCTTGGTCGCTGCAACTTTGGCAGCCCATGAATGGGGATAACCAAATAATATTGCAGATTTTTCTGGGGCCTCACCCCATAGTCCTCCATTCCTCTTCTTAGGCCACAGTTGAGGTTAAGCCTTTTCTTTCGGAATTTCTTTGGCAACCCTTTTCTTTGCCTTTTCTTTTCGAATTTCTTTACCTTTGCCTTAAGGGACATGTTGTTCTATGTCCCCCTCTTCTTCTTCGTGTTGTTGCTCTTGTGGTGGTTCTCTAATCACAAGAGAACCTCTGGGTGTTGGTAGATCACCCAAGCCTTGAAACACATTATATTCCTCTTCTGCAATTTGAGGAACACTACCACCACCTACCTCAAAAGAGGGATTATGGGTCTTGCTCACGCCTCTCTTCTGAACCCCTAAATGCTTTCCGTGGTGAGGGGTTGGAGTGTGAGAAATAGGTGTTAAATTATTACCCCTCTTATTCTTCCTACAACACACAACCAATACAAGTTAGATAATTTCAAAGCAATTCAACTTCAACAAAAAAAATTTCACTACACAGGAAAAATTACGGTTGGGTTGTTTCTCAAAACCCAACCGTAATTTTTCTCCCATATGTTACGGTTAGGTTTTGAGAAAAACCCAACCGTAACTTACATGTAGCTGATGTGCACATCAGGCTACATATGAATTACGGTTGGGTTTTTCTCAAAACCCAACCGTAAAAATATAAGTACAAAAGGTGGTCCATATGTTACGGTTAGGTTTTAAGAAAAAACCCAACCGTAATATTCAAATTAAATTTTTATGGACGCTCTTTGTTACGGTTGGGATTTTCTACAAACCCAACCGTAAGTTGTTTTTAAAAATTGGCGCAAATTAGTTACGGTTGGGTTATCTATTGAAACCCAACCGTAATATCCTGAACTATTCATCTTCTTCCCTTTGATTTACGGTTGGGTATTGAAAATAACTCAACCGTAATACTCAAGAACATGAAATATTACGGTTGGGTTTTGACACGGACCCAACCGTAATATCAATTGTGTGCAACATTTTTTCCCCAAAATCATGATCAAACATGCGAATAAATCAATTACAAGTTCTAAGAATACATGGGTTTTCTACAATACTTTAGATACACCATTGTTGGACTTTTCGGTGCTTGATTTTGCTTGACTGTCGATTTCTTGTTGAATCTCTTGATTAGGTTGAAAGGAGCAGGGTTGATTGCCATCACTGCTACCTTGAACGCCTTTAGTATGCTTCTTCATCTCGAATTTTTGAGTTGAGTTTAATCGTCGATGAATTTTACGAATCGCCGATGAATCGAGGGAGATTACGGTTGGGTTTTGATAGGTTTTCTGTTGTTTAAGTTTTTAAAAGTTATGATTTTTTTTAAAAGAGTTTAAGTTTTAATTGGTATAATGGTAAAATGGACATTTAACTTTACCCCCTAGGACATCCCTTATCGTAAAATTGGATCACCTCGGCTCAACTGGAAACCCCTCTATTGATATGGGAGCCCCTATATCAGCCTTCCAAATTTATGCAAGACCCGCATGGGTGTTAAATAGCTGATCTCGAATGAGCCTGTTATTATCATCATCCTATGCTTAGCATGAAATGAATAGTCATGTGAGTACTACTTATCATCACCATTTCCGAGCAAACTTTTGATATGGTTAGAGGAAATCACGTCAACGCTTCCATGCTATCATAGCGCGACTCAGACCCTAAAAGAAAAAAGTAATATGGTGCTAAATGTAAGACCAAGACCCACAAGTCCTACCCATATATGTGCTCAATATCAAACCCCTAAGACAAGGGATAACACCCTCGCTATTCTGATAAAGAATAGCTTGCTAGCACTCAGGATATATCACGTGATCTTTTAGAAAAAAATATTTGAAATATACAACAGCAAAACAGCAATTCCCCACCTGCCTACCAGAAGTAGTAGTAGAATGAAAATTAGATAATCAAGGACTTTGTCCCCTAAATGCGTAATTAAAAGATAGATCAGCTATGACGTTATGTGATTAACAAAATCTGAACCAATAATAAGCCAGAATCTGCAGCACATGGTTTTTAGTATAATCCTTAAATAATACAGGGATGAGGATTGCTGCAATTATGTCGACTTCAGATGGCAGAAGAGCATACCGACATACTAATCCACTCCTTTCTGAATTTCAAGGGTAGAAGGGGAAGAAGTATACAACAAGAGTCCTAATTTTTTTCAAAAAAACTAAATTTCCAGAGACCAGTATACAAAAAAATGTTGATCCTCATAACGGAATATAATTGTTGGTTGATTTTCTCAATGGATATTGCTATCCTCAACCAAACATAGATGGATCCATCCTTAATTCCCAACGTAAATGTTGCCAATGCTAGCCTTGCTTATCTCCACCAAAACATGCCCTCACTCCATTGAATGTAAATAGTCACCATACCTTCAGTTTAAATAATGTGCTACCAAAACCACGTAAGCCTTCCATGACGGTATGGATACTATCAGAGATTGTTGTGTAAAGCCATCTCTGTGCCGCCTTATTCAAACCATGACGGGAAGTGGTAGGCCAACCCACACTGTCAAAGGATTGTCCTTGAGACATTGATATAGCCGTCTGTCTCAACTGGGGAAGATCAAATTCTATAGGCTCACCTACAATTATCCTGATATCTTTGTTCCATAGTGGGACTGGAGGTCGTCTCCCAAAGAAAGATTTCTCAGGCAGAACCTGAAAATGAAAACAAGGAAGATTTTGAGCACAACTAATAGCCATATTAATCACAAACAAAGGTTGGATCTTTGATTCTCTACTGAAAATCAAAAAGCATATTTATTTATTTTTTAAGCTTTCCATGGCTGACAATTTTCCCTAAAACTGCAGGTTACCAAATAGAGTAATGTTTATAATGTTTTGTAAGACTACAGAAGCTCAAAACTGCACAAGTTAATATATTATTCAACTGAGACGTGTACATCATAATGTTTGCTCAATCGAAAATTTGTCTCATGATAGATTTGACTAATAAGTTACCAGCTGTTCTCTCAGGAACTGATGTGACTGACGACCAGTTAAGCACTGGAAGAGAAAAGCGAAAGAAAAAAGAAGAAGGTAGTGGGTGATTACTGTAGCACTTTCGGTTGGTTTTGAACAGGATCTCAGACCGAGCTAAAAAGTCTGTTGTGACTGTTTGCATTTATGCTATCCAAAAATAAACCTTCGACAAAAAAAAATGAGGACTAGTTCTCAACTGAGACGTGTACATTACAATGTCTGTTCAAGTGAAAATTTGCCTCGTGATAAATTTGATTGCAAGTTACCAGCTGCTATCTCATGAAATGAAATATGTGAAACCAAAGAGAACAAAGAAGAAAGAAAGAAGATAGTGGGTGATTACAGTAGCACTCTTCGCTGAGTTTGGACAGGATCACAGGTTGAGCTAAAAAGTCAGTTGTGACTTTTTTGCATATTGGTACATCAGCTGCCAACCAAGTTCGGAAAACAACAGATCCTACATTCCTTGATACACTCGCCGAAACAGAATGGGAAACTGAAAAGTATAAACACAAACTGCATGTATGGTCCTATTACATAACAATGGAAACTAACAGCAATTTCCAGGCCAAATAATGGTCCTACTTGGTCATTTCTTACTGATAATAATTATTATGAAGAATAAGAACCATCTGTTAGTCTTGTTTCATAAAAAGCAAAGTAATGAAATCAGTTGGAAGAGAAACTTCACTGGGTATTTTGATTATTGTACTCAACCCACATGATCTAGTTAGGATGATACAAAAGACTGTCTAATCCACATATGAGAGGTATACATCAGCAAATATGCCGAATGCAAACGTTAAAAATATTTGAGGTTTTGTCTTGTTGGTACATTTGCTTTCAACTATAAAGTTGGAAGCTTATTCAGTAGAAACTTCATAACCATGATGTGTTGACAATAGAATGTGATAACAGCAAGACAACAAATACACCCTTTTAATCAAACCAGCAAGTGAAGTGTTGTACAAGTACCTCTTCAAAACCACGATGTATGATTGGCAAAACTATTGGTGTTACAGGTGCACGCTCAATGAGACTGGCGGTTCCCCATTTTAATCGTCTGATAGGTGCATCATCCTGGCATACTTTACCCTCTGGGAACGTATGCAACTACACTTTAAAGACAACAAAGAGCTTCAGAAGGACTTCAAAACCATAAAGTACAAGCTCTCACATATATTGAAATAAGAATAAAGTGGCTTATGATAATTTGAAAAGGCAGACAACCAACTTCATGGTCATACTGATCTAACTCATTGACGGGTGGGTGACTATTGAGGTTTACACACGTAGATTGTTACATACCATCGGACTTGCAATTAAAATTGTCATAAAAGAGTCAAATGTAGTGAAGAAGAATCAATCAACTTCAGACCTAAAAGACATCTTCTACACAGGACAATTAGCTGGTGGGTCCTGTAACCCTGCACGTCACTATGTGCAAGCATTAGTTCCACCTGATCCATGTAGGGAATAGAAATCTGCACAACCATTAGGGAAAAGGTGGACTTATACCAGAACGTTCCACCCACTATGATAATTGTAGCCCTAGAAGAGCCCAACCCTATGGCCGAGGGTCTTGCTAGAGCAGAAGGTTTAAGGGTCTTTAGATGGTCAGAAATAAGGTATAGTTCATGGGAAGTCTCTAGTTATTATTGTATAGATTTTTTTGATGAGACGTATATTAAAAAGATAATCCCATCAGATACCAGCTCAGGCGCTTAAGTTTTGTTCATTTAGCAAATAGCTTGCCAAGCAAAGGCGCCTAATTTTGTGTTGATTAATCAAATAGCTTGTCAAGCAAAGGCACACGATCACAGAATAAAAAGGAATACCCATGCTCCATCACTCAAGCGTTCAAGAGCTTCTTCCATGTGCTCCTGATATATTCCACCACCTCTTTTTATGGGTATGCATTTACCTGTATATACATTTCACTCAGCTTAGAAGGAAATTCCTGCTATAGCATCTGATGAATTCTACTCAACTTTAATAAACATCCGAAAGGTGTAAACATGAGATGCAAGAACATTACAAGGGGAACAAAAAATATAATCGTTCATACGATAAAATATGGGCTCCAATGTATGTTTGAATAATAGAAACTCATTCTTACAAAAAGACCTTGTCAGAGAGCTCAAACAAATGTTTCATTCTTCCTAATTTTGCCTGCTAACATCCTTCTAGTTCTAGAGATCACTTTCTAATTATCAAATAATTTTAACAACAGCCATGAAACTCAAGCTAAAAAGAGTATAATCGAAAATTCAATTACCAATAGCCAGATGAAAAGACGTCCATACCAAGTCTGAATAAGTATGATAACATCGAATTTCTGAAGCAAATATCTTCAGCAGCCAAAACCCACCGTTGCAATCTTGCGTCAGTAGTAGGGAAACCCTTAAATCCCCACATTAATGGATCATCCATCCTAATATCATCAAATTTTTCTCCTCATTATTTACAAATTGATCAAACATCTTACTACATAATTATATAAAACAATCAACAATAGTTCAAATAAAATTGGAGGTTTAAGAGTAAAGAATGATTAATAACTAACGTGGACATATGATTGCTGACTGTAATGAGTGGTACACCTTGAGGACGAGATTGAACAAGACGAATTAGGGTTTCTGGATTTTGTACTGAAGTTGAGTTGAGAAGACTAGTAACAACTTTGGCGAAACTTCCTACACCCATGATTACAAGTTTTCGTGGAATGCCTCTTAGATGATCTGATCTTGCTGCCCAAGCCATTGTTCTTTCCATGGCTACCTCCTCACCTTAATCTCGCAGAACACTGCAGCTTTTGCCTTTTGTATACATCGATACTGCGATGGTCTATGGGCAATGTCTGTGTTGGGCGCGAAATTTTCACATCATAGAGACAGACGAGGAAATGGGCAAAGTCCGGTTGAGTATTTTATTTCTATAAGGCCAGTTCCGGTGTACCCATTCCAATGTGGTTTGGTTTGTTCAGCGTGGACGGACAAATATTTTTCCTAGTACGATAAAATTATTAAATTTAAATAAAATAATATATTTAATTATATTTTATAGACCGTTAATATTAAAAAATTATTTATATATTTTAGATATTATAATATATTTATTCGACTTTTTATATAATAAAAATATACTAAAATAACTAAAAGTAAGAGAGAAGAATATAAAAAAAAAAGTGGGTGAGATTGTCCGAAAAACACAATGGATGTTTAAGAATTATCGATTTGGCTTATTTTTATCAAGATAAATGATGACCAGGATCGATTCGGATTAATGAATTTCAATGAATTTAAATTGATACTAACCTAATTATATTTCCTAATTCTAACTACATTTGTTAATCGTATCCATAATATTCAACGGGAATAGGATTCACAGATTCCCGTCACTTAATAAAATTATATTTTTTAATATTGTTACTTAGTCATATTTCCTTACTGAAATATTCCAACAATAACATATATACACATAATTAAGCTAAAATTTCGTAATAGTTTTACCAATTTTACTGAAAGTCCTACAAACTTAAGAGCAACAACTACAAATCAATTCGATAATCTCACTAGACGAATGAAATATTTTTATGTACTTTGAAGTACTTTGTAGGTTTTGTTGAAGATTTATGACAGAGTGTGATGTTGTAACTCGAGTTTACAAGGGATTCAGAAAGATGAGTACGAATCAGTAGATGATTTAAGGGTTACTTTGATGCCGAGAAAACAATGGTGAACAAAACAGTGTTGTCGTTAGATTACTGGATGAATGGTGGAAAATTAAGAAGTGCTAGTGTTTGATGAGGATTAGAAGACATGGATTTGTATCGGATTCGACTTTGCAGGAACATTTAAGCTTATATAAAAGCACACCGGAATTTTGAAGAACGAGCACCATTAGACAACACCCTATATGTTCAACAATATCCCACAGGCCACATATATGAGTTTTTGCTCTTCTTTATACCTTCTCAGTACTACCTATTCGTAATAGTCTTTACGTCACCACCTGGTTACATCATCCATGAGCTATAACACCATCAATTCCATCTCACGTTCATCAACTTGAATCTTTTCAAACTCAATAGTAAGAAGGGTTCACCACCGGTACGCCTTCACTACTCACCAACAACACCATATCACTAGCAATATAATTCATACCACCTTCATGTCCACAACATCCACTACCATATGCTTTGTAGCTCAGATATATTGATCATGGACGGTCACGATGGATTGGGATGTATTTGGGACCGGGTCAATTAATTCATAAACCTACTTTCCTTTTCCGATTCTCCATAAACCAATTTGTCGTCAGTTCTTTCAATTTCTCAAGATGTATTCAAGTTTTATCCATATTTGTCTATATAAGTAATAATTAATTATTTTTTAAGAAAATAAACCATCTCCGGACGTGACACTTCATCACGGAGGAAGCATGTTAAGAAAATAAATCATCTTCAGACGCGACACTTTGTCGCATAATAGATTTGCATAAGAAACTACCGAGAAAAACATGGTCGAACCTGCACGAGCCGGTATCAACAACTTAGGTAACGGTTTCAAACATCCATAACTATTGATTCTCGACTTAGGTAACAGTTTTAATATGAACACTGACCAAACCAATAAAAATATACCCAATATTTTAAGCCATAAATGTAGCATATTATGAAACCTAATCCTAGTCGTCCACTTATGTATACCCAAGAGCCTAATAACATTCTTATTCTCTCACTCGACAATCTTCTTCACTTATTCAATATCAGAATTAACGTATTATCAGAAATATTGATTTTGTTTTTCAATTTTAACATCTGAAACCATAGATTTCACGTTTACTTAATTTGTTGATTTTGGTAGCAATTGTTGTTGAATTAATGTTTTTGATGAGTATCAATTGTAAATTTCATTATACTAAAGTTAGTATCCATTTGATAAATAACAATTGTAGATTTTGGTAAAAACCGATGAAAAATCATTACTAACCAGGCCGGCTCATATCGGTTTAAAACCAAATCAAAGCCATGCTAGCAGCAGGGTCAGTGACGGTTTTGATTTTTAAAACCGGTCAATCGATGGCTCGGTAGATGGTTCCAAAACCGAGTCGACTGACCGATGTGCAGCTCTATCGCGAAGGAAGAGTATTAAGAAAATAATTCATTTTTGGACGCGGTACTTCGTCATGGAGAAAGCATTTCAAGAAAATAGATCATCTCCAGACACAGCATTTTATCGCGGAGGAAGCATGTTAAAAAAAAAAAATCATCTTCGAACGCGGCACTTCGTCTTAGAGGAAGCATGTCAAAAAAATAAATTATACTAAAATAGACTTTTGTAATTTTATTTATTTAATTATATATATCGTAATGAAAACAAGTTTCTAGGTTTTGGAGGTAATTATCTCTATCGATTTCCGTTCTGCCTTCTTGTCTTGTTGTGTTCCGTTTTGATCCTCTCGTCTTGTTGTTTTCCGCTTTGATTTATATACCTTTGTTGTCTCTGTTGGATGTTCCTTTGTGTTCATCCGTTCTTCTCCCGCGGGTTTAATCCAAGTTATACTATGTTTGATTGAGTAACTCCGTCTCCATGGTTAAGGTGGTTTACTTTTTCAGATGCTTTGAGGGGCTTTGATAGGAGGATCGTGATGTCTCCATCTGAACTTTCTAGTGTCCGGTTGCAATTATTATTGAGTAGATCTGGACACTACAATTACTCTCTTTAAGGGGATCATAACTATTTCGGATACTGATGTAACTAGTACTTACCCGGTCTGCATACCGTATCCAAATAGGACTATACTGAGAATGACTTATCGAGCTGAGATTGTAAAGACTCGTACTAACTACCTCCAAGGTAAACGAACTGCACGCGCTGACCTTAGCTTTTCAAGGTTATACCAAGCCAATTTTTGGATCGGATACGCTAACTGAAATACTTACTGCTTTCGCAGCGTTATACTATATTTTCGGACATAATATATGGGTATTTTACAAAACGCGGTTTTTTGGGTGATTTTCATGTATGTGTTCCTCAAACAAATAACTCACAAAACAATTTATTTTGTCGTGATCTTATGTAAGTAAAGTGCATATAAGAGAATCACAAGAGCTTATATTAGGCAAAACAACTTGAATGAAGTACTAAAAGTAAAAATAAGTGTTGCAAATCAATAGATAGAACATTAACTTAAAGCACAATAAATGAAAAACAAATAAAAACACGAGTAGATAACTTTCTCCCAATTACACAAAATTGAGTCGAAAAATCCCCTTAGTCATCTCCAAAACATAGTTGCTAAAAAGTTAACCACCATGCATATACAAGTAGAGATAAATTCACCACTAAGCTAAAACACAAGTAAACAAACACTATATAAATAACTTTCACCTTATTGATCTTCAAGTTGGGACCTTGAGGAGATTAAGGTGGGATCCTTAGATTTGAGGTTAAGGTTACATATATAAGGCTAAAGGGAGCACTTCCTCAATTATCCAGTGCTCCTCAATGAAGTATATTGACTAAGTTACATACATTCTATAGAATTCCTAAAGTTGGATTTGGGATTGTCACCCTTACTAAATCATAGCCCTTTGAGCTTATGATGACATGCAATATGGTATCCACATTCTTTCAAGAAATTTACGTTCAAACTTTGTCAAAATTTACGTTCAAATTTATAAGGAATAAAGGGGAGTTGACTAACAACATACTTGTTAGGTTAAGAAAGAAAAAGAGACAAGAGAAGTCATCTTTCTCAAGCTGTGAGAAAAAAAAGAGAGGAACAAAAAAAGGGAGAAAGAGATAAAAGAAGGTAGCCACCATTAGATAGTTTTGGTGAAGATTTGAGTTGTGAGCTTGAAGAAGAAGGGTGTTCTAGCGAAGGACCGGTTTGGTTGGTGAAGATTTATCCACCACATCCTACATCTCTTCAAAGGGGTAATTATAGGGTTTGTTCAAATCCTAGTAGTAAGTTTCTCATCTCCTTATTTTGTTATTAGTCGAATCTACCTTAATTGGTAAAAAATTAGTTATCCTCCATTAGTGGTGAGTAGAGAAAGAGAGCATTGTTATCCAAGTGCTATATGCACCTTGGAGTTGTGTGAACCCCAATTTTGGAGATATCATTATTACCCATTATTTGTCATAGTGAAAGTTTTTCCGTGGTTATTTATTCTTCGCAATGAAGAGGTTTTTTCCAAGTAACTCTTAGTATTTTGTGTTTGGTATTATTTTCATCATATTTGGATAATACATATTATTTCCTGTGTAGGTTTCATATTATGCATAGCGTCCCAAATTGGTAGTTTCCCCAACATACGTACCGCTATCCGCAAACAACTCAAGAGACAATGTCGATCGCCGTAGAGGAGTACATAACACAAAAAAAGACGATAATATCGATCAACTTTGTTCACTAAACAAGCACCGATAATCCAAGAGAAAAAACAATGTCGATCGCCATAGAGGGGTCCACAACACCAAAAAAAGACAAGCATGCCGACCATGTTCACCAAAACAACTGCCGACAATCTAGGAGAACCAATAGGAGGACTACGAGGCATACATGGAGCTCAACATCTCAGTTGAGGAACTATTCTTTGCAGTGTGCCAAGAGCGGCCTTTTTATTCCCAGCGTTTTTTCTAAGAAAGTGATAGGGTATAGCTTAGGCGAGTGTAAATGAATAAAAAAAATACCACGACTACTCCTACAATACAAATAGGTTTCCAAGAAAAAACAGATGAAGATAACATCTAAATATGTTCCTAAAAGTGTTGACCCACAACTATCTGATAGAAAGGATGCTTGTTCGCAAAGGAAACTAAAAAGACAAGTATTGATGCAAGCAATAATAATGACATATAGCAATGCTGGTACGGAAAAAGACACCAACTGCTAATGCAATTGTTAGTGTTGACTATTTTTCGGTTCCAAATATGCCTGCCAATTTATCATCTACACTTATTTGTAATATGGAAATTTAAAGAAATGCCCTAAAACGGTGGGTCATCTTGGAGAAACGCCCCAGACATTTAGAATTTGGGAAAATGCCTCGGACTTTTAGTATTTTCGTTATATGTACGCGTGCGAGTCGCCACACGTGAAATAAAGACACAATTACCCCAAGCCGTTAAGATGATGCCACATATCGAGTTCATCTGACTGCTGCGCGAGATTAAGATGTCACATGCCGTTCATGTGATTACTAAAAAGGAATGATCTTTTCGCTATATGAATTCCTTGTCCTTTCTCCCAAATTGCTATAGGTTATCATTTGTCCTTGCATCCAACCGTTTATTATTAAAGCTACCAGATGCTGCCACATGTCATTCTCAATTTGAAAGTCACGTGGATATCATTTTATGTTTTTGTTTCCTACCTTGTTCTAGCTACTATCGAAAAAGAAAATATATATATGCAAGAAAAAATTGAAATATGATTGGGAGGTCTAATTGAAACATAAATAATTGCTTAAAAAAAGAAATAACACAAAATAACTTTTATAAAATTGTCTTAGGAATTTTACCAATACAAAAATTCTTAGGAAACATAAGATTAACATACTGTTTGACTAGAAATAACACCACTGAACCACTAGAATAAAGATAATTAATAAGAACCTTACATATAATTTGAATTGGGCTTTTTTGCCTTTTAAGATTTGGTTCAATAACATTGTTTTAGTTCTTAATGTTAATTATGCCATTGTAAATCTGGTTAAAAGCAGGAGTAGATACAACAACATAGGTGGATGGTGTAATATCACTTACTTTCCTTTTAGCACCATCAGCAGGTGAAAAAGAAGTGGGTGGTGCAGTGGTTGACGTCTTCTTTTTGGAGGCACCAACAAATGTCAATTTGCTTTAAGATGCAGTTGTTGATGCATATTTCTTCATTTCTTCTCTGGGTTGCAATTCTCTCAACAAAATGTATCTCCGTCAACCAAAAACTCTTTTCTAACACTTTTCTTCTTTGGAATTGATCCAAATGGGCCACCTTGGCAAGCTTTGTTGTTGTGATCCAAACCACCATGTACTACACTTTATAACTTTTCTTTGCATATTCTTCTCCATCCAAGATTTCTTCCTTTTTACACAAGGTCTTCCTTTGCAGGACTACCAAGAGTAGAAAAACCACTAACACTGCCACTGCCATTGGCAGCACCACCAACTGCCCTATTTATAACAACATTACCACCAATTGGCACATCACCATCAACCGTACAAATTTATAATTCAACAAAACCATCTTCATCTGGGTTCCCTTGGTTCCACATTCTAACAAAGTCTTTTTCACACTCACATTGATAATTTTCCTTATCAAACAACATAAGATTCAAGTCAGGTTTCATACCCAAGGTTGTCATCCTATCTTTTACCATTTATATAAACCCATCACCACTAATACCAGCAGCAACACCAACGAAATACATAGGTTTATATTTCCCTGACCTATTTAGCACAATAACTATAAAATCCCTATCCATTTTAGCCCTGATATACATACATAAATATGTTTAAACACTTCAAATTCAATACAAACAGATTCAATTTCGATACAAACATGATAAAACCCCCAAATTTTACCTACCAATTTTAGAAACAAGTTCAATTTCAATAAACATGTTAAAACATGTAAACTAACCCCTAATTTAAGAAACAAGTTTCAATTTCTATACAATTCAAAATACATGTTTCAATTTCAGTATATAAACCCCCAAATTTGAACAAAACAAAAATACCTAATTTCATATAAACCCTAAATTACCGAAAAAACATAAAACCCCCAAATTTTATGTGACCTTAAAATTTTAATTTCATCATTTTACAAACTAACATAAAACATCATGTGATTCATGGAAAATGAAGGATTGGGTTCCATTTTCTTACTTGTTTCGATGAAAAATTCGACTCGAATCGCCTTCGTCTTCAACAAATCCGTATACGCAACTATTTCTTCATCCCACTCTTAACCTTTTAATCTATGCAACAATGACGAAATGAGTCCTAATCACTAACAATTAACCTTTGTTTCCTTGTTAAGATCGATGCTTTAGTAAACTTACCAAATCTTCCCCTCTCGACTGTGTAAAGAATGAAGAACAATATTTGGAAACCTAAAAAATGAAAAGAACTTCTACTAGATCTAGTTGTATTAGGGTGTAATTCCCATACGTGCCATCAACACATGTGAATAGTAACATATCTTAATCTCACGCGGCCGTCAGATGAACTCGATACGTGGCACCATCCTAACGGCTTGGGGTAATTGTGTCTTTATTTCGCACGTGGCGACTCACACACGTACATATAACGAAAATAATAACGAATATGGACATTTTTTCAAATTTTGAAAGTTCGAGGCATTACTCCAAAATAACTCATTTCAGGATATTTTTTTAATTTTTTTTTTTTAATATTTTAGATAATGACATCAATATAAAAATGTCAAAAAGAGAGACTCTAGGTAGCTTTTATTTTAGGTATTACTAAACTCCAAATGGTCAATTATTCTTTATGTAACTTGTAAATGGTTGTTTTGTTGTTCCTTGGTTTTTGTAAACATCCTTAGAGATATTAATGCCTTACTGAGTCTCTTCCAGGATGCTTATCTTTCACACAATTACCGTGAGGATAATTTTGTCTCTGACTTTACTACTTCTCCTGATATAAATTAAACTTGGATAGTAGTCCTCCTTTTTTTCTGTATGAGGATGTAATGTGTAGGGCTTCCCCCTTTGTGTAGAGCCCATCTAGTTATTGTTATAAAGTCCTTTTACAAACAAAAACAAAAGAAAAAAAAAAACCGGAACACAACACAACCGAACACCATTGTAAAAAATAAAGGGAAAGTATGAGAAATGTCTTAAAATGGAGGGTCATCTTGGAGAAATATTTTGAATTTTTAAAATTTGAGAAAATACCTCAATATGTTAGTATTTTTGTTATACGTATGCGTGCGAGTCGTCACGTGTCAAAATTTGGGTGTTTTGACATGTTTATATTGAAATTTGTATGTAAAAATTGGAGGTTTGTTGTTTGAAATTAATAAAGAAATTTCAGATTTTGACATGTATATCAGGACTAAAATAGATAATGATGTTATAATTAACGAAAATACTAACAGATTTTGACATTTTCCCAAATTTTAAAATTTCGGGGTATTTTTCCAAAATACCCCCAGGACATTTCTCAATATCTCCCAAAAATAAAAATAAATCTTTCGTTTGTCATTCTTTTTTTTTATGAAAAACTACTGGTACAATTAAGAATTAACTATTACATATGGTAAGAAAGGTTCCAACTTCCAATCTTTAATCACTCCTAACACAAGAAGAAGTTGTATCACTCAGGAGTAAAACAACCTTTATTGTTCTTGCCTCTTTCGCTATTTTATCTACTAAAAATAAAGATTTTCTATTCATAAACTTGAAACAAAGTGAACTTAAAACATTTAGTAAACTTCTACAACTATTCACATTCTGACAGATGCATATCTATGCTTGAGTCTCCATTATTTATCATCGCTTGGCATAACTTTTAGCATTTCTAACGAGTCAATAAAAACAAACAAATTTAGCTGCATATCTTATAATTTTTCGTCATCATCGTTAAATACATCCAAATCCAAAATTAAAATCAATTCTTCAAATATATATATATATATAGTTCCAGACTAAACGCAACATACTGTACGCAAGCAACTCATAAAAATGCAAGTTTGCAACCTCTGCCTAACGTCCAAATTCCATTTTGATAGAAAATTCTGATTTGTTTTTATATTCCGATGTACCTATCTTCAATTTCAAGCCGCACCTTATTTATTTTTATTCCCTCAAAATTTCACAATTAAACAGTGAGGTGTGTGGTACATTAACTTATCCCTCACCCCTGGTATCTCGTTTTCGCTCACCTTCGAATGAAGGTAGGATAGCAATATTCCGGATCATATTAGTATCATATTTTATGGTCAAAAGTTATTTATCTAGCACACAAACCTTGTCAATCATTTAGTTATTGAAATCTGAATTAACTAAAGCCTTCAAAGGAGTCTAAATTTATTCCATGCTCATACCCTTTGGAAAGATTATCTTGTTTCGTGACATTAAGATTGATAAAAACAATGATACAAAACATAAGAAATGTACACAAGTGTTGTAAGAGTATAAATTTTCAAATGTATGTGTGTGCAATTGCCATATAGCATGCCATACATAATGTGCTTTAAATTTATCGTAAGTTATTGATCATACTAAACCTCTCTCTCTGTCTTCTTCTCCTTCTCCAGTAATTTTGTTGTGCAGAGGTGTCAGCATGAAGGTGGAACTCGAAAGTTGCAATCTCATATTAGAAGGAAAAGTATATGGAAACAGTATAATTCTTTTTTGTGTGATCCAGTCAGTACAAGAAGCTTGCAAGAAAGACCAACGAGCATTTCTTGTTTCCCGGATCATCACAGGCATAGATGCAATGCTAAGTCATTTTTGCGCGGATTCTTGCCTGACAAGTCAAATTTCCACTTGTCAAAGTTATCGTCAAGCAAACTATCTGTAAGTGACAACCGGTTTTATGTTCATAAGTAACAAGAAATCTGTGTCTCCAAATAGGTGCAACACATTTGGGTGATTGGATAACTAAACCGACCGTTGTTCTATATCCAGTGATCAAAAAAGTGAAGTAAAACCACTGATTTTTTCTTCATGGTATGGGTCCATAAAGTAAACTTAACAATTTTAGTTGCAAGAGGTTCACACCATTCTGGATTGAGGCATGCTATTCTTCTTCTTCCTTTTTCTTTTGATCACTGGGTACACTATTAGATTTTCTCCAATAGTCTGTAAATCAAAATAACAGTAATAATAATTTTGTAGCTAAGAATGCTCAATATTTGAAGTGTTCACTCTCGCGGGACAATGGCATTAGTTTACACTTCAATTGTCCCATTCTTCTGCCGCTTATTGTTGGTAGAAGTTATATTCACCTTTACAGTTTAGTTTGGCTAACGTTAGCTTGCATGTCTGTTTATGTGAAGCCAGTTCATGTTGCATATGCAACTCCAGGTCCGGATGAGCCACATGTTGCTAGTCCAACCTGGACAGATGCCATCATAGATAAACAAGGAGTAGATTTCTTGGATCCTGAAGCTTCAAAAGCGGATTTAGAGGGATTTTTAGGATATCCACTTCCATCTCACCCAAAGTTGCATCGAGGGCAACTGAAAAATGGACTTCGCTATATTATTCTACCTAACAAGTTTCCGGGAGAAAGGTACTTCCTCTTCAGATTCTTGCTTATTTCGATAGAAGGGTTAATGGAACAGCTTGCTCATCTCTGTGTTGGGTTGGGCCTCCACCACATCCATGTGTTGGGTCAGTGCTCGTTGTGCGTGGTTGTTATGGTTCCACATTGTGTATGGAGTCGTGGCAAACATACTGAAGTGTGGACACACTCTTCATTGTTGCCTGAGGTCTTTTGACTGAAAATGGGACAGTATTGGGTAGCATAGGGAGAAAGGGGTGTTGTGGTTAAACACTTCGCTGAGACACTTCATGTGGATATGGTGCCTCGACAACTGGACTTTACCACTGTAATATTGTGCAGTTGATCACCTAGGAACTTTTTTGATTTTCCCTCTTGTGCATCTATATATCTCTACATATGAAAGTAGTTTACTAGATGATCATATTAACTGGTTTTCGGTTTTCACTTTATTTGGACTTCATCTATGATATAACCAAATTCGAGTCCAACTACAACTCTTGTTTTTTGGCCTTCCTATGCAAATTATCTTTAAATTTTGTTTTTACCATTCAAGTAAATTTACGTGTAGCTTCAGCTTTATATTTTCAGTCTATAATTTGGATTTCAGATTTGAAGCACACATGGAGATCCATGCTGGATCTATAGACGAGGAAGAAGATGAGCAAGGAATTGCCCATATGATTGAACATGTAGCATTTCTGGGAAGTAAGAAGCGTGAAAAGCTACTGGGGACGGGAGCACGCTCAAATGCGTACACAGATTTCCATCATACAGTGTTTCATATTCATTCTCCTACAAGTACAAAGGTCTGCTATGTTTTGTTCCATGTCATATGGAAGCTGGACCTTTTTACTTTTTACAAATTTTTGCTTTAGCTTTTTATCCTTCCACTTATAATATCATATGTTTATTTGTTAGCTTATTATGGCTTTGGGTTGCAGAACTGTATTCAGTTTTAGTGCCTTCATGATGGGTTTATGTGGTATCTCTAGGTTTAGTCATTTGCATGTATTAATCCTTGATTATGTGGATTTTGATAGAATGACACAGGGACACACTTATATGCTCATATACTTAATGGACTTGTAGCATTATATATATGTTATTTGATACTCATAAATGCGTTACTGATTATATGTATTGTCTAAACAGCAACCTTCGAGTGTATAAATTACTTTTTACACATACTGATTTTTTAACCTTGCTTGCTAGGACTCTGATGGGGATCTACTTCCATTTGTACTGGATGCTTTGAATGAGGTATGCATAATTATTTAGATATAAAGGTTTCCTCGGCTTTTTCGACATACTCCACTTTATTGTAGTTTTTAAAGCTGCATTGTACAGATTTCTGAAGTAGGATTTATATTCAGTTGTTCACTAGGTCTCTGCTCCTCTTCTGATGGATTTGTTTGCTACAATTATTTGAATGAATGGGTCTTTATGGGATAGATCATCATCTTCTGGGTTAATGATGCTCCCTTCGTTAGCAACCACCTGGGGGAAAACGAAGCTCGACAATAATTATTGTTTGCCACCTTTCTTTCATGTATGCAGATAGCTTTTCACCCTAAATTTCTTGCTAATCGGGTTGAGAAAGAGAGACGGGCAATCCTTTCAGAACTGCAGATGATGAATACAATAGAGTATCGCGTTGATTGCAACGTGAGTACCTTGTTCTCTTTGATGGGTAGAAACTTAATAGTGTGTTATATTCAAAAAGTTTTGACATTGCTTTTATGAACTGGTTGCAGTTGCTCCAGCATTTGCATTCAGAAAATAAAAGTTGAGTGAAAGATTCCCAATTGGATTAGAGGAACAGATTAAGAAGTGGAATTGCGATAAAATTAGGAAATTTCACGAGCGCTGGTACTTCCCGGCAAATGCCACCTTATACATAGTCGGAGATATTGATAACATTCCCAAGATAGAGTATCAGATTGAGGTATATCTTGACTCCGCTAAACTTTGCTCATTACATATTTCTTTGCTGTGGCCGCGACAGGAACTCTGAAGTCTTTAATATGTTTGTTGTTGCACTGTTACTAAATGGAGTAGTCCTCCTGGAATGTTAAGGTGCTGATTAACTTACAGTTCTAGTATCATACAGGCTGTGTTTGAACGAGCAGGTATAGAAAACGAGACAGCCCCAGCTC
This sequence comes from Papaver californicum, assembly GCA_023531435.1. Taxonomy (NCBI): domain Eukaryota; kingdom Viridiplantae; phylum Streptophyta; class Magnoliopsida; order Ranunculales; family Papaveraceae; genus Papaver; species Papaver californicum. The sequence continues at coordinate 2,815,061 of JAJJMC010005091.1, forward strand.
CAGCTCCTAGTGCTTTCGGTGCTATGGCGAACTTTCTTGTCCCAAAACTTCCAGGTGGGTTGGCTGCAAGTTTATCAAATGAAAGGTCACCTCTTTCTATGGATAAATCAAAAGCTTTGAAGAAAGAGAGGCATGCTGTTCGTCCTCCAGTCGAGCATAAATGGTCTCTCCCTGGTGCCGCCGTCATGGATGCTAACCCACCGGAGATTTTCCAACACGAGTTGCTTCAAAACTTCTCAATCAATATGTTCTGCAAGGTACATGGAATTTTTCCTTCTTTGAAGGAGTTGTGTCTCATGGGTATTTAGACAGTAATCTGTTAACGCATTAGAGTTAGACTGAAGTCTTCTTACGCTCGTACCCTTATCAAGAACACTTCTGTTTGGTTTATTCTGGGAGAACAGTTCAGTTTTCTCTATGCCTGATGTATTGTTTTTCTTGTTTACAGGTTCCCATGAGCAAGGTTCAAACATATGGAGACTTGCGAAATGTTCTGATGAAGAGAATATTCCTCTCAGCTTTGCATTTCCGGATTAACACCAGATATAAGGTGCTTTTTACAGTGTTGACATATATACAAGATATATTGCCGGGGGAATACCCGGACCAAACTAATTTAACTCGTGTATTAATGTTGACAAGAGGTCATTGTCTGTCTACACTTCATCCCGCAGCTTGTTTAATGTCTCAGTATTAGTGGTGGTCAAATCTTGGTAAAGGGGTTTACAAAGTAGAAAACTGTTGGGTTTTGCTAATTACTTCTCATTTATAGCCACATATATGAATGAAAGGAAAAATATATAAACAGTTAAATAAAAAACAGAAAAACCTATCTCGAGTTGTCTCCTGGTGTGGATTCTAGATTAATGGGTGGCTGGATTTGTATGAAGCCTAGGCTGCATTACTTTGCTACCCATCGGCATTGCTTGTTTTCTAAGCCCTTATTCAACTGCCAGATGTAAGCTAAGCATTAACCTGCTATGACGACTAGCGACCTTTTGCCCACCCTTGCTGTATGCACAGAGTAGATTTTATTAATTTGAGTGCTGGAATTATAAGCGGGCTGTGGGCAAATTTGACTATGATATCTGTAAAACATTCTAGTTTGTACATTTGCCTTTTAGACCGACTTGAGTAGAGGACTAAGTATAAGGTCAAGTTGTGCTGGCAATGGATATTCTCGTACATCTAAGTTGTTCTTGTTGCCTTGTTGGCCAGTAAGCACTACAGTGTCCTATTCCTTGTGGAAAATTATATGCTTGTGTTGAATTAATTTGATTTGTTCATTATGCAGAGTTCAAATCCTCCTTTCACATCAATCGAGTTGGATCACAGTGATTCTGCAAGAGAAGGCTGTACTTTGACTACTCTGACTGTAACTGCAGAACCGAAGAACTGGGACAATGCGATTAAAGTTGCAGTACATGAGGTTTGCCTTATATATTTTTCATTTGTCACCCAAACAGTTTGTGTTTAACTAGGTTTATTTTTAATTCAAGTTACTGATGTGTCTCTGTGAGATCAGCCATTACATGATGCTAATTGTCGTTATTTTACAAAGTTGTTGTTGGTAAGTTCTCATATGCAAGCTGAGGTAGAAAAGATAACACATGCTCGATCGGAAAAAGATCCAACATTTCGTTTCTTTCAAATTAAAAAAAACCACGATATTTTTTTTATGTAGTGAATAAAAGTAAAAACTACTCTAGGTGCCATTCTTGTTGTTTATATTTGTACTTATTGTGAATAAACTCTTATGACTTTTAATTTTCATAACATTATCTTGGAACTAAGGTCAGTAAAGAATTTATTGAAGTGTACGCTGATAAGCATTCCAGCATCTTACATTCTTAGGTTGCTGCAGGTTCGTCGGCTTAAAGAGTTCGGGGTGACAAAAGGTGAATTGACTCGTTACTTGGATGCACTAATAAAAGATAGTGAACATGTAGCAGCGATGATTGATAATGTCCAATCAGTTGATAATCTGGATTTTGTCATGGAGAGTGATGCAGTGGGTCATACAGTTATGGACCAAATACAGGGACATGAATGTCTGGTTGCTGTTGCTGAAACAGTTACACTTGAAGAAGTAATTTCTACCTTGTTATGACCCTTGAGTTCCTTTTCGTTTTAAAACTGAAATCTTGGTAAATATAGATTGAATACCCGATCCTACGGCACTTGCTTCTGTTGAGCCTATCTTATTTTAATCTTAAAATTCTTCATTGTTATAGGTCAACTCAATTGGTGCAGAGGTGCTTGAGTTTATATCCGACTTTGGAGAATCTACTGCACCACTTCCTGCAGCAATTGTTGCGTGTGTTCCGAAAAAAATTCATATTGATGGGATTGGTGAAACGGGATTTAAAATTTCACCTATGGAAATTACAGGGGCTATTAAAGAAGGTTTGAAGGTACCCATCAAAGCTGAACCAGAGGTATGCTTTCTGACGCACATTTAGATCCATGCTTGATTGCTGCCGCTTCAGTAGTCTTTTCCTTATTAGAGATTTATCTTGCTATGTTTTCTATTCTTACTGTCAATGTCTGAAGAGAGGATTTAAGAGGCACCTTGGTGACTTGACATAAGTTATGATTTATATTTTGCTTTTCGCATCATCAAATGTGCGAGTGCAATCATGTATTTTCTTTTATTCAGCATTCTTGTTGAGTAAACTATTTATGTAACTTTCTTCTGAAAGGGAAATTCCTCTGTTTTGCTTGTGGTGCAGCTAGAGGTGCCAAAGAATTGATATCATCATCACAGTTGCAGGAATTAAGGTTACAGCGTACACCATCCTTTGTTCCGTTAAGTCAAGGAGTTAATACCCCTATATTGTACGATAAAGAAACAGGCATCACACAGTGCCGCCTTTCAAACGGGATTTCTGTAAATTACAAGGTCATGTTTCATTCGTTTTTCGTTGATGTGACTTGGTTACTAGACGCATCTTTTTTCATTTGCTTCCTTCAGGTTTTTGTTTTACTTTTGGGTGCATTCGGGTTATTGTGTTCTCTCTTTGTTTGTTTACGTCACCAAAGCCCTTGTTGTCCTGCTGGCTCACTTAGGCGACACTCTTCATCCTTAAAAAGATACTATACTATTGTAATGTCATCGGTAACCATTTTGAGTTCTAGACTATTCTATCTGCCTCATTAAAAGGCTATACTAAAACTGAAACAGATTAGCCACAATAACATAATTGAAAAAGAACAAAAAAAAAAACACACTAAAAGAAGAGAACCCAAATTAGAAAATACCAAACAGGAGAAAGGTTTTCCTTTCTAAGCGTTCTTTTATCTGCATTATCTCCCCAGATGTGGTTGCCCCTTTCACAGCCGTGAAGATAGATGAGGTTCTAGTCATAATTGTTGGAATTCGATTGCCTGTAAGTTTGTAACTCATATTTTAATTATCTTGGAGAAAGTATAAAATAACTCCCGTCCCAGAACAACATGCATGCATGTCATGGCACTTTTTTTTTATAAAATAATTTGAGGTTAGCAGTCTAAAGAGTGTGCATAGTACTTTATGTCTCCTCTGTATTGATGTTCATACCTCTCTCTTCTGGGTTTTCCTGTTGATGTAGTGATATGTGTGATATATCCAATTCCGTGTCCTGTTCACATCCCTTTTCAATTAGAACTACTAGTTTGTAGCACTTCTAAGTAATCCTATGAACTCTGGCATCTGTTCTTATGGAATTATTCCATGATGAAATTAATATAAACAAAGGGATATTACATCAGCCCTTCATATTTATCCCGCAGTCGGGACTTCGATCATTACCTCTCATTTTGGATCATCCCATCATCTGGTGTGGTTCCTTAGGAATTGAGTTGTGAATGAGATCTAGATATTTTTTTCTTATATGTCAAAAATGAATTAGAGTGGTCAGAAACATCACAACAATCCTTTGTATCACCATTTCACTTCTCTTCTAAACACCTTGGCCAAGATTCCCTCACTGAGAGTCTGTCTTAGAGTATCTGGGAGTCCTAACCATTAATCTCTATTTTTCATATTGTTGCATGACCATCATCTTCTACCTCTGTTAGATGTGATTGCTGGTGAAGATGTTTTTTTTTTTTAACTTGTGAGCGTTCCACAATCTTGTGTTGATGAACATATCATTGACTTTTCCTTGCTTGTGTTCTATTGAAATTGTTGCAGATTACACAACATGAGTCTAAGGCTGGTGTCATGCGACTGATAGTTGGTGGTGGAAGAGCGACAGAAGATTCTGATTCAAGAGGAGCTGTAATAGTGGGGGTTCGAACTCTCAGTGAAGGAGGTCGTGTTGGCAACTTCTCGAGGGAGCAGGTATGCTTTTGGCAACCGTAATATTGCAGATATCTTTTTTCACTAGCATTATATCAAACTGTACCAAGTTATCCATTTTGTTTTGGATATCTCTTTCTTGGCATGCCATGTAGCCGCTTGCCTGACATTTTGTGCTTACAGAATGCTGAATGGTTGAGATCTTGTCGATCTGCATTTAGATACTATTTTTATGTCATATTCAACATAAATCTTCTGCACTCAGTAATAGAAAAGATCCTGCTGTACCCAAATAGCAAAATAGGTCTTCTATTATGTTCTTTAGAAAATCGCGTCCAAATAACAAGTTCTAACATGCTTCTGAATTGATGCTCTTTATGAAAACTTACCCTGTCAACTTTCATTTGTATGTTTTGTATTATTCACGTGTTTGGTTCCTTTTCCTTTTTGCCTCCCTTTTCCAGGTAGAACTTTTCTGTGTGAACCACCTAATAAATTGCTCTTTGGAGTCCACGGAGGAATTTATTTTTATGGAATTTCGATTCACACGTAGAGATGGTGGAATGCGTGCTGCATTCCAATTACTTCATATGGTGCTTGAGGTATTTCAATCTGCCCAAACCATTTATTCATTTTGTTTTATGTTAGCCTCCAAAATTCTGTACATTATGTGTTTTAAAATTATGTTTCTTAATCACATTTTTGGTTATTGGTAAGCTTTAGTTCTTACACTGTCGTCTGGTGCTAACATTAAAACTTCAATTTTGAGCTGAAAATACCGTACAGAATGTCTCATTGTGTTCTTAGTGGAGCAGGATGTCACTTCTGTTTCCACTTTATGTTACGGCCGGCTACACATCTTTTAGGATTTGAATAATGTTTCTATGTTGCACATTCCGTTGTTTTTCACCGCCTCAACCGTTTTTTTTTAAAGAAGTACTGATTTATTGATTACGATATATAAACCAATCTCCTAGTTTTATTTTGATGAAGGCCTGGTTATCTTGCTCAATTCCTGGTATAATAGATTTCCAGCATTTCCAGGTGTTGGCTTGTTCAAAATTTTCATATGTTTTTTCAGAAACTTCAATTAATGAATATGTGTCACAAAGACTCTAATTTGTTTTTCCCGTCTGATGCTTTTGCAATTCTCTGAAATGCAGCATAGTGTCTGGTTAGAGGATGCGTTTGATAGAGCAAAACAGCTATATCTGTCATATTATAGATCCATTCCTAAAAGCTTAGAGAGGTCAACTGCTCACAAGCTTATGTTGGCAATGTTGAATGGAGATGAACGTTTTGTTGAGCCTACACCCCATTCGTTGCAAAAGTTAACTCTGCAGAGCGTCAAAGATGCCGTCATGAGTCAATTTTTTGGGGATAACATGGAGGTGTGAATGTTTTCTGCCTATGAAGTTTGTTGATGCACTCATAATGATATCTTTTTACTTTGTACTTTTTTTTTTTATATTTCCTGTGCATTTTTTCATTATAATTTTTTTTCCATCATTCCCTTGCCGTCGTAAAAACAATTGCAGGTAAGTATTGTTGGAGATTTCCAAGAAGATGATATCGAGTCTTGTATTCTTGATTATCTGGGGACAGCTGGGGTAACGAAAAGGGATGGGTTAGTGGATGGCTTCAACCCTGTCATGTTTCGATGTTCTCCATCTGATCTGATGTTTCAACAAGTGAGTAACCAATTCTTGCATGCTATATTGTTGCTATATATCACTGTCATTTTTTGCATCTGAGATATTGTTGGTATTGGTCCTATATTTTCTTCTTCTCTTCATCAAGTTTGAAACCTGCAAGTACTTAAAGGATATTTTGTATTATCACGTCCAATTATACAGATCTTGTGCTGAAGATATGTTTACTGATACCTATCCAGTGAAGGGGTTTTTGTTAAAGTTATTTATTACTTTTATTAGTCCTCCTAGCCCTGTCTGTTTTACCTTTCAACCATAATTTGTGTAGGTAACTCTACTAACCTGTTTCACTAAACTACAATACACATAGAACTTAGTTTAAACTTCAAAACCTAATTAGTTTTTATTACTAACTTCATACCATATCCACAGCTATATCTTTGTTGTTGCTTGCCTTGGGTGTATAATACAGTAAAGTGCAGCGTTGTTAACCGCAGCTATATCCCTTTTGATGACTAGGTTCCTAGATATCCTGTTGTTGGTGCTTCAATACGTTTCTTTTGCAGGTATTCTTGAAAGACACTGATGAGAGAGCATGTGCATATATTGCTGGCCCTGCACCAAACTGCTGGGGACTCACTGTTGATGGACAAGATCTTTTCCAGTCTATTGATAATAGCACACCTACAGAAGGTAAGTTACTGTGTTACTGGCACACAACGTGTATGCTCTGTTCTGAGAATTTGGGTCATAAGTTATGTTGCTGATAAGTTTCCAAATCATGGCGTTTTATTATGTGAGGGTTATAAAAGGCCTGGTGTTGCTTTCAGTTGCACAGTCAAGTCACGAGTTGCTCTCTCTGGAAAATAAGGAAGCTGTTGATGAAAGTCCACTGAAACTTCGCAGTCATCCTCTATTCTTTGGTATCATACTGGGGCTTTTGGCAGAGATAATAAATTCCAGGTATGTCTATTTATTTATCCAAACGTCATCCACTATTTTTTGGTACCATCTTCAGGTGATTTTAACTTGGACACAACAGTCTTTACCACTTTCCTTGACTGTATAATTACTGTTCTTCGGTTATATCATAGTTGCAGACTTGAAGGTATTCTTTACATTTCATGTTATAAAAGTCTAATTTATGTCAAGCTGCAGTACTGGAAAGACAGACATGTCATATTGCTTTCAAATGTGTTACCTAAGATTGTATGGTTCTTGGTGCAGGTTATTTACAACGGTGAGGGATTCTTTGGGGTTAGCATATGATGTTTCATTTGAGCTAAACCTGTTTGATAGGCTGAATCTCGGGTGGTATGTGATCTCAGTCACATCAACTCCTGGCAAGGTGTAGATTGATCATTTTTTTATATCACGGTGTCCATTTATGTGATCTATTACCATCTATTTTAGAACTGTTCCTCACTCTTCATGGTCTAATTATACTTGAAGGTTTACAAAGCTGTTGATGCCTGTAAGAATGTTCTTAGAGGTTTGCACAGCAGCAAGATTGCCCTAAGGGAGCTAGACAGGGTTAGTTACTTTTCCCGATTTCGATGTTCTCTATCATATTTGATCCATTTTTAGTCAAAGATTGCAACATCCAACAATATTATAAATAAAGTTGTAAACACCTCGATGCACTAATTGGTAATCTCTGGCAGGCGAAACGAACACTTTTGATGAGACATGAAGCTGAGACCAAACAAAATGCTTATTGGCTGGGATTGTTAGCGCACTTGCAGGCCTCTTCTGTTCCAAGGAAGGTAACCCAGTTGCCCTATTTTTCGACTTTGATGTTTGTTGGGTCGTCTTTTAAACATTTTCTAATTGCAGTATGCTGTTTGAGGGTATGCAATCTTCTTAATTAAGCCTTGCACCATTATTTGGAATGTTGCTTGTTTAAAGGAAACATATGAAAGATCCATAGAAAATGATCACGGGTTAATCTGATTTCTTACAAATGGCATAGATATTGTTGACATTGAAATCTCACCCAAATGCTTTTTAAATGATCTTGTGATGGTGGTGGTGGATGATATGTTTTTTTAGTGTGTTCCAATCATTTTCAGGACATTTCATGCATTAAAGACCTGACGTTGCTGTATGAAGCTGCTACTATTGAGGATATATACGAGGCATATGATCAGCTGAAGATAGATGAGGATTCACTGTTTTCATGCATTGGAGTTGCTGGGTCGCAGGCGGGCAAAGATGTCAATGGTAAGATACATCTGCACCGACCAATTTAGAGTAGCTCTAGTTTGGTTCAAATAGGATTTTTAGAAGTCTGCATCTTGGCATGGTTCGTTATTCGTGTTCCACGCCCTTGCTGCTATTGCAATTGTAAGCATACAGTATCCTGTACAACTTATCCTATCGGGTTTAAATTACTTGAAGGACGTAAAATAGCCAAGGAACAACTATTGGCCCAAATACTTGCGTAAAGGCTCTTTAGGCATATAGGCTTGGGAAACTGTAGCAGGTGCAAATAGTCACTAAAGGTACCCTCGGCAACAACTATGTTGGCGAGTAAACTTCACGAGGTAAACAAATGCGTATTTGGACAGGAGCTCTAGCTGCTGAAAACACAGACATGTTGCGGAAGGTACTTAATAAAATGATGAATTTATAAGTTGTTAAAGCAAAATAGATGTGCTTAACTAGGGAGTACTTATGTAAGTGAAAAGTCACTTAAAGCGCCATTAGGAAGAATTGGAGGTTGCAAGTGAATCTAGTGGGGTTCACAAGTGCTTTTATGAGGGAGGAGCTTTTGCGACTTTACGACACTTGTAGCTGAAAACTCCTTTAGCATATCAGGTATCTTGTGTGCTTCGATATAGCAGTAAAAGGTTAAGTTATTGTAAAAGAAGCCAAAACTATGCTCAATTTGAGAGTACTTAAACAAAGTTTCCTCCTGCTGCCACCCGAATGTACCTGGTTCATATGTGTAATTATAGTTCATGGAGCTGGGTTTGCGTGTAACCATTTACCGGAGGGTAGCTGTTTTGCTTTGGCATCAAGTTATTCACCTAGAACTACAATAGGAGTTCTCTGATATAATTCATTAATAAGGTCAAACTGGATAATGGAGGATTCTTAGTTGCTTATTAAGAAAATCTCTAAAATGTATAAGTGAACTATTCATTTCACTAAATGAAGTTTCCAAGTTTTTCTTTATGGAACAAGTACAAACGTATAGCTTCTCAAAATCTGGACTCTGCTGAACTTATCTCACCGAGTTTGTATTCACTCCTGGAAGATGCATTTTACTGCACCTTTTCTTGTTTACTATGGTCATTTTCTTATAAATTGTCATTTACCCTTTTCACTGCTGCTCAGAGCTGTTAGAAGAGGAAGAATCGGACATTGGACATTCAGGAGTTCTCCCCAGCAGTCGTGGTCGATCAACAATGACACGACCAACAACATGAACATTCTCTTCTCAAAATGAGTCATTAGATCATATCCAATACCAGGTGAGCCACACAATCTATTCATCTTATGTGCTTGATTTGAACTTACATCTCTCCTTCAGAGATTACACCTGTGGTCAAAATCCAGATTCTTTATACTCTGCATCTTCTTTTATTTCAGAGATTATATGAACCCCTGGAATTTATGACCCTTGGATGACCTCGATCTTTGTATTGTAAGCAGATCACAATCAGTATCACTAAAAATCACATTTCGACATGTCATGCTTTCCATATTCGTAAGTGAAGAAAGATGGAAAAGGTGCATTAATAATAGTTTGCTTATATCTGCATTTTTGTCAAAAGCTCTTTGAGTGGGAAGTACTTGTGCCTCTCTATTGAGCTGAAAAAAGAAAAAAAGAAACGAAAGACAGATAATTGCGGTTCTTACTTCTTAAATACAAGTTGTGTTGTTTTTTCTTTTTTGATGCAAAGCTATTTATTTACTTCTGACATGGGTAAAATGGGTTTTGCAGAAACTCAGAAAGAAGAGAGGGGTGGACAGTGAGGAATCATCAAATCAGTGTGAGACCAGAGTCACCAGACCAAATATAGAGAGGAAGCAGAAATCTGCCATGGTCGCCTAAAATTTTCAAAGCTTTCAAATCTGTACCATATAATTCTTTCGTTTTCCCTTGTGCATCACTACTGAGACAAAAATAAAGATTGGCAGCGGGAAAATGACCAAGATTTGGAAAATTTAAAAGCTTTCAACTTTCAACATTTAGAAGATTTGTATCACATAAGTTTTACCCGTTTCTTTCGCAGCAGCTTTGTCCACGTGAAAACGATGTCCTCCCTCTTTCCCCTTCTATAATTAATATTCATTTATTATTTTAATAATTTAACAAGGAAAAGTTCGTTGATTAACTTGATTTTATTTACACTGTTATGGTAATCGTAGGTCACATGATTTCTCTTATTTTCATCTAAATATGTCAGTACAGTTATCTTATATTCACATTTAACATATCAAAAAATCCAGAGAAACCGGGAAAAGTAAACATTTTAAAAATGGACACACATAAAGCATAGGCCCCTGTTAATCCACGTGGGCAGGTCCCAGCAACTTCATTATGTGACTGTAGGTTTTTAAAATGTTCATTTTCTCGGTCCGTCTGGAACCACTGTTACTATACACCTTTTTGATATATCGGCGCAATGCTATACTTGATCGACGAGAGAAGTCTTTAACCAGACTGTGCAACATCATTATATTACAGAGGCAGATTTTAATTATAGTGCATTTTGTGCCTAGATATATATTTTATTTTAGGCTTTTCTTGTATTCCATATTATTTTTTTTATTTTTTGTTCATATAAATTCTCATCTCTAATTATCCTAATTATCATCTAAATGAATTTTAAAAAATCCTAAATACTACTACATCCGTTTCAGGAAAAGAGTCACTATCACTTTTTTAAATTGACCTATTTTTAGGCTAAAATAAAAAAGTGATAGCAACACTTTTCCAGAAACGGAGGGAGCAGTACCTTCAAATATTTTGATTTTATTTTTTTTACACCTTATCTATCTTAATTCCATTCCACAACTAAAAAACCTAAGTAAATAAATTCTATTTAGCCTCTTCTTTTTCTCTCCACCAGTAACATTTCTATCTTTTTTTCCACCACCCAACAACACCTTCAATCATTGTTTTTTTTTTCATGGTTGATTTACTACACAAAGATGTTTCCAAAAAAATAAGTGGTTGTTCGCAAAATCAATTCCAAAAAAGGTAAAATCTAAACCTAATTATTTTATTTTAATTAGAACCCATATTTAGAATATATTTTTATGAATTGGAGGATACTAAATAAAAAAATAAAAAACAATAATTTGAAGAACTTCTATATCTAAATAATTTTGGTGATGATTAAATTATCATTTGAATATCCCTACCTATGTTAAGTTTGAGAAACTAGTGAAGTTGAATCTGAGATGGATATGAAGTAGATTCAGCGAGAATATAGAGAAATGACGGTTTCGATTTTGGAAATGAGTTTGGTGTTGTTTCAAGATTTGAACTAGTTCTTGAGCGAGAAAATTATAGAAGAAGACGAGAAGCAACAGGCTCGAAGGGTAATGGTGGTGTTCAAGTTTGTCTTTTCAGAGAAAGAAGATGGATTAGAAGTGAGGAGACAGAGGAGATTGAAGTCTAAAGATAGGTAAGGTTCTTTGCCGCGAAGATGAGATGAGAATGGTTTGTGATTCTGGCAGAGAAGAACTAGGGCAAAGAATAGTTGGGTTTTGATCTTGTTTGAGACTTTGGCAGAATATGGGTTCGTTTGGGTTTGAGTGAGTTGATTTTGTGAAAGAAAAGTTGTTGTCTGCTATGGTTTTTTTCCGTGACACAAATTAGATAGAAGAGAATTGGGTAGATCTGTGATGTTGATCTGTGCTGTTGATCTAGACATTTTGAGGGCCACCCAAAATCAATTTGGGGCCACTTTTCTAAACCCATCCTATAGATGTGTCTATGGGACAACCTAGTGGTATGTAAAAATACTTAAATACCCTTTCAGTAATCAAATAATTACCATTAACTCTTTCACTAATAAAAGTTTAAAAACCTAAACCTAAACCTAAACCATTCTCACCTTCTTCTCTACCGATTATCAATCTCTGTTTTCTCTTCTTCTTCTCTAGTTTTCAAACTACCGATTGTGGCATTTCCAATTCATTGTAAACCGATTAATCATAAACCAATTCATCGTATAATCGTAAACCAATTCATCTTCGTAATTACAATCTAAAAATGGCAAGAAAGAAGCAAACAACACGTCAACCTGCTAATACTAACTGGCCGGGTTTTGCCGAGAGAATAAGAAATAGAGAGATCGTTGAAGAACATAACGAAGAACACGAAGATGATGACCTAGAAAAGAAGACCGATTCCGACAATCAGACTCACCAGAACTTTGTAATGGCTCCAATAAGGTAAGGGTTTACCATTATTTGTGTTTATTTTGATTCAATCGAATGAACTCGTCACTAGAATATCAAGGGTTTTAGGTTAGATGTCATAATCGGTAGTTTCGTGTTTGTATTTAACTACCGATTATGTTAGTGTTCTTCATTGCTCATGAACATCAAGCACAATCGGTATTTATGTTTACACATTAACTACCGATTAAATTCCTGGACCAAAATTTAGGCATAATCGGTAGTTTCGTATAAGGTTAGATTCCCGATTATAAAGTTAGTGATTCATGAACATCGACCATAATCAGTAGTTATATTTAGTCATAAACTACCGATTATATTCCTGGACTAAAATTTAGGTATAATCGGTAGTTTCGTATAGGGTTAAACTTCCGATTATAAAAGTTAGTGATTCCTCAAAACATCGACTATAATCGGTAGTTATATTTAGTCATTAACTACTGATTATACTCCTGGACCCAAATTTACACATAATCGGTAGTTAATTTTTTATATAACTACTGATTGTATGTGTGTCCATAGACTTTTCTGTTCCATTTTTTATGCACAATCGGTAGATAATGTAGAGTCCGAGCTACCGATTATGCACAATCGGTAGTTACTTTGTTTTTTAGACTACCGATTATGAACAGTCGGTTGAGTTGAATGTACTTTGTCTACCGATTATGTACTGATTAAACGGTGTCTTGTTGGAACTAATTGTTTTTTCTTTTGTATCAAAGAAGGGAAAGGCGATCTAAGCATTCCCACGATACAATTATTTCGGGGCCTCGTCATGAAGGGGGTAAGAAATTAACTGCTAGTGCAAGAAGACAAAAGAGCGCTAGCGGAATCGTTATCACCGAAAGAACTCAACCAAGTGTTACAAGAAGTAAAAACGAAGAAGAAGGAGAACCAAGTGCTCCACAAGATAGATACCAAGATGAAGGAGGACCAAGATGTACAAAGAAGCCATCTAAGAAGAAAGGAGGACACAAGGTCCCCGACTCTTTGAAGATGAAGGGTATTCAAGAAGGCCAAATTCCTGGCCTCCCAAGAGATGTAGGAGTATTATTTGGGTACAAATACTCTTGCCGAAAGAAATTTACTCAACTGAGGTAATAATTATAAAACACCATTTTTAACATATTGTGTTTTTATTCGTAGAAGTGTTAACTATTATTCTAATTATTTTTTAATTCTTCGTGTATATTAGGACCATTCTAATGCGGTTCGTCTACTCAAACCTACGACTGCACCAACAAAGATGAAAGATTGGCCGTTAGAAGGTGAGTGTGAACGGTTCCAAATTATACTGCACTCGGGGTTATCTACGGCTGCCGAGGATTCAATGTTACATCACGACCGAGTGTCGATATCAGTCTTCATGGAGAGGATGTATCCTGAGACCGATACCTTCCACATGCCGTGCGGAGAGATGACGATCACCCCCGATGATGTGGTGCAGATTCTAAGTTTCACTGACCATGGTTCGACGGTGAAGTTTGATTATGTGAAGCAGTTAAGCTGGGAACAACTTTATTTTTACACTGAGAGGTGCCTTGGTTAGGATCGAGCGACATCCGACCAAGAGTTCCAACGGTGCTTTCTTTACAAAACCAGACAGTTCAACATGGTTCAACTGATGAAAATGTTCAGAGGCACCAAGGATAAAGAAGAGATGAACCTAGAGTTTAGCGATGACCAGGTCAATGCTGCAGTCAATGCATATCTTCTCTGTGTTTTGGGATGTGTAATTTTCCCCAATGCTAGTGGAAACCGGTTCGACGCCAACCTTCTACAACTTTTGCATCCCCTCAACAAAGTTTGTGACTATTCGTGGGGCACAGCATGTCATGCGTTCTTGATGGAAGAGTTGAGAAAGGCATCCAGGGAACATACTAGCCAAATTGCTGGGAACGTGAGCCTACTACAAGTATTTTGGTAACTCTATTGATGGTTTGATTGTTATTTATTTTTCCTCTTTTAAGAATCAATTTTCTCATACTTGGTTTGATATGTACACTAGACATGGATCTATGACCACTTCCTATCCCTCGAGTTGGCGAAAGAAAATCCGGCATGGGAAAAAGGAACACCCCGAGGAACAAAATACATCTTTGACAACAACCACTCAAGGTCTAAGGAGCATGAGTTGATTTCTTTGAGGAGGAAATTAGACTCGATGGCGTCCAAAGATGTATGCTTTGATCCATACAGGGAAGACCGAGCTAGTGGTCATATGGCGGGAAGGTCTGAGTTGCCGTTCTATTATGGACCCTTGTGGCTTCCCACTGGATATGTCATGTACAATGCCTCTAGGGTGATGCGTCAACTCGGTTATGTCCAAGAAGAACCTATGAGTTACATACGCGGCAGGTTCAAATTGGACGTCGAAAAATCTACTTGTGGTAAGGAATCTATCACAGTAGTTTACTCTGATAACCCATCCGTTGAAGATTCGAACAACATGATGCAATATATGATCAACGAGGGTAGACCTGTCAACCGAGGTGATGAGGCAAATCCACGCTATATGGTATGGTACCGGCAGCATTCTCATCTTCATGTGATCCATGAAGATAAAGGAAAAACCACCAGGGTGTCCGAATATACTTGCATAATCAAAGACAACCCTCTAGTTATGAAAGGCTGGTACGTAATGTTATTTCCTTTTGATTTTATTATTACGGCTCAATATTTTAGATAATAATCGTTTGGTTGTTATTGCCTAAAAACAGAAAAAAAGGTTTGCATTTTTCTCAAAGAAGATAGCTAGGTGCATAAATGCGGGAGTGCCTTCATCAATTGAGAAGATGATAATAGAGCATAAAGACCTCATTGACAACATTGATAATGAAGCCTATGCTAGCAAGTTTGGGGAGAAATCTGCGAATAAGCCTAAGAGGCTAACAACAAAGCACACTAAAAGATCTCGCGGTTCAACGAGTGCTGATGCTGAAGCAAATGTCCCTGAGGGTGAAGCCAATGCCGCAGATGCTAAAAGATTGTTAGCCCCTAGTGCTCGTCGTCCTCGTACCAAAACCAAAAGAATTAAAAATTAAATTGTGGTTGTTTACTATATGGATATGTCTCTGGTGTTTAACATTATTGGTGTTTAAATGTCTAACATTAAATTGTGGTTGTTTTTGTGAGTTATCAATTGAATTACAAGAGATTTATTTTTACCAAGTTATTTTGTTCAAATTTTACATTATAATCGGTAGGTAAGTGGTTTGAATCACCTACTGATTATGTATTTTCATCAACAATCGGTAGATAACAATCTACCGATTATTTTAGTGTTATACAAACAATAGTTTAAATATCTACCGATTACCCTTACCAATGAAACTGCCTGTTCGTGGACCCATTTTGGACTATAATCGGTAGGTTAAAAAATTATTAACCTACCGATTATGAATGTCTAAAATGTTGGAATTTTGATAATTTTTTCGATTTCTAATTTGGGGCTACTTGCATAATCGGTAGGTTAAAAAATTCTTAACCTACCGATTATGAATATTCAAAATGTTGGAATTTTGATAATTTTTTCGATTTCCAATTTAGGGCTACTTGCATAATCGGTAGGTTAAAAAATTCTTAACCTACCGATTATGAATGTTCAAAATGTTAGAATTTTGATAATTTTTTCGATTTCCAATTTGGGGCTACTTGCATAATCGGTAGGTTAAAAAATTCTTAACCTACCGATTATGAATGTTCAAAATGTTGGAACTGTGATAATTTTTTCGATTTCCAATTTGGGGCTACATGCATAATCGGTAGGTTAAAAAATTCTTAACCTACCGATTATGAATGTTCAAAATGTTGGAGTTTTGATAATTTTTTCGATTTCCAATTTGGGGCTACTTGCATAATCGGTAGGTTAAAAATTCTTAACCTACTTATTATGAATGTTCAAAATGTTGGAATTTTGATAATTTTTTCGATTTCCAATTTGGGGCTACTTGCTTAATCGGTAGGTTAAAAAATTCTTAACCTACCGATTATGAATGTTCAAAATGTTGGAATTTTGATAGTTTTTTTGATTTCTAATTTGGGGCTACTTGCATAATCGGTAGGTTAAAAAATTCTTAACCTATGCATTTTCAAAATGTTGGAATTTTGATAATTTTTTCGATTTTCAATTTGGGGCTACTTGCATAATCGGTAGGTTAAAAAATTCTTAACCTACCGATTATGAATGTTTTAAATGTTGGAATTTTGATAATTTTTTCGATTTCCAATTTTGGGCTACTTGCATAATCGGTAGGTTAAAAAATTATTAACCTACCGATTATGAACGTTCAAAATGTTGGAATTGTGATAATTTTTTCGATTTCCAATTTGGGGCTACGTGCATAATCGGTAGGTTAAAAAAATTCTTAACCTACCGATTATGCATTTTCAAAATGTTAGAATT
>JAJJMC010005091.1:2832172-2943380 GCA_023531435.1 Papaver californicum
TCGATTTCCAATTTGGGGCTACTTGCATAATCGGTAGGTTAAAAAATGCTTAACCTACCGATTATGAATGTTCAAAATGTTTGAAATATGATAATTTTTTCGATTTCTAATTTGGGGCTACTTGCATAATTGGTAGGTTAAAAAATTCTTAACCTACCGATTATGAATGTTCAAAAATGTTGGAATTTTGATAATTTTTTCGATTTCCAATTTGTGGCTACATGCATAATCGGTAGGTTAAAAAATGCTTAACCTACTGAAAATGAATGTTCAAAATGTTGGAATTGTGATAATTTTTTCGATTTCCAATTCGGGGCTACATGCATAATCGGTAGGTTAAAAAATTCTTAACCTACCGATTATGAATGTTCAAAATGTTGGAATTTTGATAATTTTTTCGGTTTCCAATTTCGGGCTACTTGCATAATCGGTAGGTTAAAAAATTCTCAACCTACCGATTATGAATGTTCAAAATGTTGGAAATTTGATAATTTTTTCGATTTCTAATTTGGGGCTACTTGCATAATCGGTAGGTTAAAAAATTCTTAACCTACCGATTATGAACGTTCAAAATGTTGGAATTTTGATAATTTTTTCGATTTCCAATTTGGGGCTACTTGCATAATCGGTAGGTTAAAAAATTATTAACCTACCGATTATGAATGTTCAAAATGTTGGAATTGTGATAATTTTTTCGATTTCCAATTTGGGGCTACATGCATAATCGGTAGGTTAAAAATATCTTAACCTACCGATTATGAATGTTCAAAATGTTGGAAATTTGATAATTTTTTCGATTTCTAATTTGGGGCTACTTGCATAATCGGTAGGTTAAAAAATTCTTAACCTACCGATTATGAATGTTCAAAATGTTGGAATTTTGATAATTTTTTCGATTTCCAATTTGGCGCTACTTGCATAATCAGTAGGTTAAAAAATTCTTAACCTACCGATTATGAATGTTCAAAATGTTGGAATTTTGATAATTTTTTCGATTTCTAATTTGGGGCTACTTGCATAATCGGTAGGTTAAAAAATTCTTAACCTACCGATTATGAATGTTCAAAATGTTGGAATTGTGATAATTTTTTCGATTTCCAATTTGGGGCTACATGCATAATCGGTAGGTTAAAAAATTATTAACCTACCGATTATGAATGTTCAAAATGTTGGAATTTTGATAATTTTTTCGATTTCCAATTTGTGGCTACATGCATAATCGGTGGTTAAAAAATTCTCAACCTACCGATTATGAATGTTCAAAATGTTGGAATTTTGATAATTTTTTCGATTTCCAATTTGGGGCTACTTGCATAATCGGTAGGCTAAAAAATTCTTAACCTACCGATTATGAATGTTCAAAATGTTGGAATTTTGATAATTTTTTTGATTTCCAATTTGGGGCTACTTGCATAATCGGTAGGTTAAAAAATTCTTAACCTACCGATTATGAATGTTCTAAATGTTGGAATTTTGATAATTTTTTCGGTTTCCAATTTCGGGCTACTTGCATAATCGTTAGGTTAAAGAATGCTTAACCTACCGATTATGAATGTTCAAAATGTTGGAATTGTGATAATTTTTTCGATTTCCAATTTGGGGCTACATGCATAATCGGTAGGTTAAAAAATTCTTAACCTACCGATTATGAATGTTCAAAATGTTGGAATTTTGATAATTTTTTCGATTTCAAATTCGGGGCTACTTGCATAATCGGTAGGTTAAAAAATTCTTAACCTACCGATTATGAATGTTCAAAGTGTTAGAATTTTGATAATTTTTTCGATTTCTAATTTGGGACTACTTGCATAATCGGTAGGTTAAAAAATTCTTAACCTACCGATTATGCATTTTCAAAATGTTGGAATTTTGACAATTTTTTCGATTTTAAATTCGGGGCTACTTGCATAATCGGTAGGTTAAAAAATTCTTATCCTACCGATTATGAATGTTCAAAATGTTGGAATTGTGATAATTTTTTCGATTTCCAATTTGGGGCTACTTGCATAATTGGTAGGTTAAAAAATTCTTAACCTACCGATTATGCATTTTCAAAATGTTGGAATTTTGATAATTTTTTCGGTTTCCAATTTCGGGCTACTTGCATAATCGGTAGGTTAAAAAATTCTTAACCTACCGATTATTAATGTTCAAAATATTGGAATTTTGATAATTTTTTCGGTTTCCAATTTGGGGCTACTTGCATAATCGGTAGGTTAAAAAATTCTTAACCTACCGATTATGCATTTTTAAATTGTTTTCGATTTCCAATTTGGGGCTACTTGCATAATCGGTAAGTTAAAAAATTCTTAACCTACCGATTATGATACGTCCATGGCATTAAATGCATGCAAAAAATGAATATTGTCTATACATTGCATTTAATATTTGTCTATACATTTATGTTCAAAATATATTTTCAAAATCAAGTTCAAATCAATTGAGTCCTGTCCTGAGCTTGTTAACCGATCACAACGCTTCATGTTGGACTCGTATTGCTTCAAACACTCCTTACAATGGTTAGTTGTAAAGTAATCCGACCATCTACTCAATGGAGGTAATGGACAATCATCCGTTAAACTTAAACCGATAAAATGATTGCTATTAACCCATGCCATAATGATTCGTTTATCCTTGACCGACTCATCACACACCGTCCTTGTGAGTGTAAATGTGACACTCACTCCTAATGAAGGAGGACAGAAATAATGTACCACGCAGTTCAATACATCCGCTAAAAGATACCCACATATCGGCATTGCCATTCAATACATGGATCCGATTGTCTCCAATCCGTTTCGGCATTTTACACGAGTATATAACTCTTTGATCTCTTTTTCTCTAATATGTTTATCTCATTCTCTCATCATTTCAATATTAAATTCCTTATCCTCTAATAATCGTACGACTATCTTATTTCTTAAATAGTGTCATTGGGTGATATTCTCGGTAACCGCCTCACTAAAGTCTCATATTTGTTTCGTAGCAACGTGAAAACCGCAATTGCCATCCCCATCGACATCGTCGGTGGACAAAAAAATGGTGTAATGAGTAGAGGGAGTTGTTCCAAATACTCATCGTGTATAAGTTGGGTTTGACTAAGTTGGGAAGGAATCGTTCAGACCTTAGCTTTGACTTGTCGTGAGCTTGGTACACCTTGATCCCTCCTTGGACGACCCATTTTCCTTAGATCCGGCAAATCTTCATACTCAGCTTCAGTATGTTCATGCCTAGAAAGGTCATGATGACTAGATAACCATTCCTTCAACTCTTTTCTTTGAATTGACCTCGGCTTTCCGGTATTCGGCCGACCCATTGCCTTTTCTTTATTTGGTTCCTGAACAAACTTTAGACATGGGTCAAGGGATTTCTCTAAATAGTTTATCAATATTTGCTTTGTGCGCCATTTGACGTAGAGTAACACTCGAGTATTCGTCCAAATATTTCCGTCTCCACGAATGACGCACCATCAACCGCCGGGGTGCTTGGAGTGAAAGTTAATTGCTTACAAAAGGGATGAATATCATTAATGTCAATCACTTCAATATACCTTCCAAGCATGTGACGACACGGAAGTCCAATACCTATCATCGTCTTGCAGTTGCAAATCGTAGTCTCATCATCGTGATCTCTGTACAACTCCAATTGTTTTATCATGAAATTTATTGCCCACCAAGAAACTTTGTAAACTATACCCCTTAAGAAGATTTTTATGTTTTAAATGTGCCAACGGGAATCTATGCCTAATTTTTTCCATTGAACCATAAATCTTAGTGAGGTCACGATTGGTGAACTCATGGATTGCTTCTTGGACCGACACAACCCCATTTTGACTACCGACTAGTATGTTCTTTAATTGGTCATGGGATCCCTTCTGCAACGCTTGTTGCCTCGTTCTTGAAGTTCCGATATTCATATGTCCATGCAAACACAAACTTATCCTTATGTGGTCCCAACCATTGTGTTTTGCAATACTTAACTGATTTGGGATAGTTCTTGCCCCATTCATCCTCAAAGTTCTTCAAGTTGTATTCATAAACTTCCTCCTTCATCGACCAAACTATCTTATCCCATGCTTTTAGAAATAAGGACCACTTTATTCCATCCTCGACCCACTATTCATCGGTCAACCTTTTCTCTTCTTCTCGTTCTTCCACGCTTAGTTTACTAATACGTTCGTCCTCTTCCTTCGACCTCTTGGTACCTTTGTTTCGTTTTGTAGCTTGGATATGATGTTTGCAATTGGATTTGATGTTGCATTGAATGTGCCACGTACAAAGAAAATTCTGGGCTTCTGGAAACACTACCTTTATTGCATTTATCAAGGCTTGATCTTTATCCGTTACAATAACCCTTGGAAAATGCTCGCCATTATAAATCGACCTTAATGTTTGCAACATCCAAATGAAACTCACATCGTTCTTAGCATCCATTAAACCCCAAGCCACCGTAATTGTGCATTTGTCTGAAGTGTGGCAAGCATTGTTCAACAACGACATGTTGTACCTATTTGTCTTGTAAGTAGCATCTATCAACAAAATTTGATGAAAGCATTGAGCCAATTGGATCATCTTCGGATGTGCCAAGAAAATACGAATCACCTTACCATCCATTTCTTCTTTTCTCAACGTGTAATTATGTTTCTCGGCTAACCACTCTGATTGTTGCATAACCATTCGACCATCCCATTCCGTCCTTTTGATCGTTGCTAGCGCCAACCAAATTGTAGACAACGAAGCCAAGTTGTTGGGGTCGTCCGCCTTTATCTTAGATAGGATTGCACTCGCTTTCATTACGTTCCTCATAGACTTCACCGTCTCCATTTCCTTTGGTTTTAACTTGGAAACCATTACGTGCCCAACAAGACTTTTCGAATCTTCGTGGTTGTGACGACCATTAGCAACTCTAAATTTTTTCCATACTTTACCTTTCTTACCTTCGGGCTTATGGAAGATCATCTTAAATGGGCATCCAATCTTCTTTGAATTACCTCGGTATATCCTCTCGTCTTCTTTACGTATTTACGATTCTTTCCCATGTGACTCTTTCGCTCGCCACCTCTCTCACAAATCATTTCAAATCGATCAACCTTCATGTGATTGTTCTGAACTACAACGCACATTTTCTCTTTTGCCTTGTTGATAACACATTCCTTTGCCTCCGCCTTACTTCCAAATATCTTAATGCGCATATAACAAAACAAATATCATAAGTCTAACCATGTAACATACATTCTTAGAACAAGTTAAGAGTGGGTAGGTAGCGTACTAAATTATTTTCATAGTGTAGGGAAGTATCAGGACCCTCGTATGAAACAGGATTAACCCATTCAATAATCTACGTAAAATAGCAATGAGTTAGACAATGCTAATCGGTAGTTAATTATGTTACCTTACTACCGATTACCAACAATCGGTAGATAATAACATCCCCGTGCTACCGATTATCAACAATCGGTAGATAATATGTATTCCTAAACTACCGATTATAGGAAGAAATCAAGTCAATTTATTTACACAAAAACCAGTATAATCGGAGGTTTAATTTGTTACACCACTACCGATTACAATACAATCGGTAGATAACTATATGCCATATACTACCGATTACAAAGTTCAAAATAAAAAATTTATAGGTTTGGAGAAATTTAATTTTGGTGCTACTAACATAATCGGTAGATAATATGTATTACTAAACTACCGATTTATGCTACTAACATAATCAGTAGATAATATGTATTCCTAAACTACCGATTATGCAAACAAAATTAAAAAAAAAACAATTTGGGACTACTAATATAATCAGTAGATAATATGTATTCCTAAACTACCAATTATGCAAACAGAAATTCAAAAAAAATTCAATTTGAGGATTTTGTATAATCGGTAGTAAGTAATCTTCATGAGACTACCAATTATTCCTAAATTTTGGTCCAGAAAATCGGTAGTTTATTGTACTCCATTATCTACCGATTCTGGGACGTCCATGGCATTAAATGCATGCAAAAATGAATTTTCTTTGTTGCCGATCACATACAAACACATACAAATTGGGTTCTTGAGCTTCTTAACACAATACCTGATTGTTTGATGCATTATTATCTTCATTTTAATGTGATTCATCGTCTAGGTTTTCTTCCACACCAAAATTTGGATCATCCAACAAATAACCCAAATCGTCATCTCTGAACGTGTTTGAACCTTCAATATTATGTTCTTCATGTTCAATCTCACCTTCTTCCTCATACTCATCCATGTTTGTTATTGAATTTAGGTAAAATATGATTTCTCCAAACTTCTTCTTCTTCTTCTTCTTCTTCTTCTTCCTCTCTAACACACCCTCTATTTCTATTCTAATACTCTAACACTAACTATAACCAACTTAATTAACTAATTAATCAAAATTAACACTAATTAAGCAAGGGCAGATTAGCCATTATAGAAAATATATGCATAAGAGATGTATTGATATTACTCCATAATGACCTTATTTTGTTTTATTAGTGGCCCCAAATTGGTTTTGGGTGGCCCTCAAAATGGCTAGGTTTATAAAGTGAAGGTGGTGCGAGAAGAAAACAGGAAGAATGGTGGTTGGGTTCGAAGCAACTGCAGTAAGGAGATATGAAGATGAGTATTTGGGGTTCTCTGTAGCTATATGTGCCAATTGAATGTCTGGTTATTGATTGATTTGAATGAATGGTGTGTTGAATGATTATAGGGAAGGAGTGTGAATCGATAGAATTACAAACGAGTCATGCTTAATTTTCATTAGAAAACAACAACTGCTCGATGAATTGCCTGAAAGAGCGGCTAAATGGACATTTCATCATTAAAGAACCCCATTAGCCAAAATCCAGCCCCATATAACTGTGAGTATCCTCCAGTTTATGAAAGTATCCCCAAATGTGGGTTCCTTAATAAGGTTCTGTGATTGTATAATCAAATTGTCATTAAAATTCGACTTTTTTTTTATACGAAAAACTAGTCGTTGATATTGGGTCGACTAATATTTAATTGTATAGATTGAATCTGAATGACCGACATTAGATGTGATTTTTGAGTTCCATGAAGAGCTAGTCGGTCATCTATGAACGACTATGACTGAACTCAGTAGTCCATTTGTGATAAGTGCATATTTTACATATTTAGAGTATCAATTTATGGCCTTATTTGCTAGATTCTTGTGAATTATTGTATATTACGTTTGTTTTTGTTTATTTATCTTTTATTAGGTGAAATCATCCAGAAGAAGTGTAGAAGGGCCAAAGACCATGTGTAACTTGCTCTAATCCAGAATTTCTTATCATCAAGGGAAACTACTATTGGTACTCCGTCATACGTTAAGGGGAATCTGGGATTCAAATAATTATAATGGCACCCGCCATTCTACTCAGGGCAACCACATTTTAAATAGTTATAACGGCACCACCATTCTTCTCAGGGCACCCCATCTTCATCCACAAATTCAGAAAAGCAATTAGGGCTCTTCTCTGCGTCTAGGCT
The DNA here is from genome assembly GCA_023531435.1 of Papaver californicum. Taxonomy (NCBI): domain Eukaryota; kingdom Viridiplantae; phylum Streptophyta; class Magnoliopsida; order Ranunculales; family Papaveraceae; genus Papaver; species Papaver californicum. Next base: position 2,839,675 of record JAJJMC010005091.1, read on the forward strand.
TTACTGCCATTGATGCTGCTGTTGCAGGAGTTGGCCGGTAATGGTGTTGACTGGTGATGGCAGTCAGGGCAAGAAGGTGGAGTCTGTGTTGAAGACTTGCAACTCGTGAGAATATATGGTTGAGAAGAGCTTGGCAACAACGAGAGTTGAGGACAATGGTTTAACTGTGATTAATCATGATAATCAAGATGTGAGTTTAAACTGATTTTCGATCTCGAGTGGATTTAGTGGGTTAGCGAGACTGGTAGTGATTGTTTCTGATGCTTGATGGTCGACAGTGATGATTTGGTCGAGCCTGGCAGATGAAGACGTGAGTGGTGATGCTGTTAATCTAGAATGAGCTTCAATGATTAATGGTGGCTGTGATCAGTTCGAGAAAGGGGTTGGAAGAAGATACAGTTCTTGGCAGTTGGTGGTGATTCGAGTTACAGATGTTAACAGTGGCTGAAGTTAGTCTCTGATGTTTCTTTTGGTCGAGAATTAATGGGTTTTGGCTGTTGCCATTAACAGCGAGAAAATAGGAAGGAGTTTGAACTGATGCCGTACAAATATGATGAATGGTGAATGTGAGAGTCCTGGTACGTGTAGGAGAGTTAGTTTCTGGTGGTTGCTCGACTCTGAGATAAAGAACAGATGGATGGAATTGAGTTGGGTTTTGGTTAGAATGGCCAAGAGTTGAGAAGCCAGTGAGATCAAAGGTCTGAGTTTTGGAGACAAGGGTGAAACAGAAAGAAGATGAGTGTGTTGCGAATAGGGAATTACAAAGAGTTTCATCGGGATACAAAGACCTGGATTTGGACGGAGAAGAATTAGGTGATAGTGGACCCAATTGGTACGCGGCTGTGAAGTTGAATCCGTGTTGCTACGGATTTTCAGTTGGTCGGTGGTGTGATAAGGCTCGCCTAGAATTCTACTCAGTTTAAAATTCTAAGAAGGCGGGTGAAGTAGTTGATTTTCAGTGGATGAACGGCTGGGATAAGGAATTCTCAGTGTTTGTATGAGTTTGGAATACTTGGGTCCTAATCCGATTAGAATATTTAGGATCGGAAATAAGAAGTTTGTGCTATAAAAAGAGACGCACGAATACAGTTTGGTATACCTACCTACCTTTGCGCCTGTTTTCCCACCCCAAACAGAGAAGAGCTTTTGCTCCTCTTCAACCTGTTCCTCTCCAAAATCACCTCCACCTTTCACATAGCCTCTGCAACCTTCCATACACGACCAGTAATTCACATCTACGCCAACAGAAGAAGAGGAGCAAGCTGGTACTTCTGTTTCACTATTTGGTTTGATTTAGTTTTCAATTTATTTTTTTTATATTTACTTTTTATGAACCTTATTATTGTGTAGCTAATTTTTTTATTGATTACGGATGATTTGAATTTTCCGGACGTAATACTTTATTATCATATAAATTTATTTAGAGCTTTTAACAATATCGTTTGTTTTCACTAAATCTAGAGTTTATAATTGATTTTCTAGATTGTTCAAGTGATCAATTGGATTAATCTATTGCTTAGTATTGAGTTATAAGATAAGTAATCGTCCATCGACTCGTACACAAGTAAAAATCGTGAGACCTTGCAGGGGGATTCTGTGGAGCAATTGCGAGTGAAGACAACACCAACAAGTGGACATTGAGCTAAGAGTTTAACTACTAGGATCAACCTAAATTCATAAAGCATAAAGCATTCGATTTGGTTACACCTTGAGTGAGCTACTACTTGGTGGCTCAGTTGGATACAATCTGGTAGTCGAGAGCTTCTGAATCCAGTGATAAAAGGAGTTTTGAGGATAACACTAATCTAGCTGTTATTCTACGATTGGTGATAATTGATTATGACGAAGGATAGATAAGTATACTAATTCAGTCAACGTTTGATTACGACGAATGACTCCCTAATCATATTTATTTCTTATTATTTTATTTTTATTATTTCTAATTAATTTTCAACCCCCCTTTTTAGTATTTATTCTAGTTTTGCTAATCTAAATAACATATCTATTAGACAGCTCTATGTGGGAACGAACCTTGCTACCGCTATATTACTAGTTAATTAGTGGAAAATATCTTGATTAATTTGTTGTACTTACGACATGCATCGATTTGCAGAGACTACAACTGGTTTTAGTCGCTCAAGGCTGGACGATTATAACTGGTTTCATTCGTCTTCATCTGGACGACAACGAAATGACATCGTTGGTTATCTGTAGCTGACTAGTGATATATTTCAATCAATATTTGGATTTTATTTTTAAATCTTATATCATTTAATTGTAGGGGTAAACACAATAATGATGCATATTCCTCTGAGGGTGTGATTAGCCAATACGATGTTGAAACGAAGATAACGAAGAGATGGAAGTTTGAAGATCCACAAGACAACCAAAACCAGTACAAAGAGATGAAGTACATGTTTATAAAAAAAAGAAAAATACCAACTACAGTTGCAATTGTTAGTTCAGAGCTTAAGGGTTTAATACATTTGTTAAGGGTCAGATACCATACACTATTGATCTATATTATGTTTTATTATTATTTTAGGAATTTGATTTTAAGGATGCAATATGTTAACTCAGTTTTTCTTGTTTATTAGATGCAAAATATTATTAATTTAATATACCTACTATTCTTTTCAGTTATTTTTGTATGATCATAACAACTTGTATATTGTCAGAAAGTTTCTACTATGGAAAACAAGATAAATGTCATAGTGTCCAGAAAAACAAAATTATAGTCGTCAAGTTTTGGACGACTATAACTGATTCTAGTCGATACAGTTTGGACGACTACAACAACTTTTAGTCATCTGGAAAGTTTCGACTACAAGAAACAAAATAAAATGTCATAGTGTCTAGGATTATTTTTTTTCGTAATCGTCAAACACTGGACTACTATAATTAATTCTAGTCAATAGGGTTTGGACGACTGCAACATCTTCTAGTCGTTTGGAAAGTTTCGACTACGGAAAACAATATAAAACCAAACTATTGAAAAGTCAGCCATCTAGAACAGGCCGACTATGATCTCATGTAGTCGTCTATAACCGAACGACTAATTTAGTTACTGGTCGTCCATAATAGACCGACCAATTCTTCAGAAGTTTAAAAAAAAAACTGATTGAATATCGATTATTAATTAGGTTACTTACTAACATCTAAACCTTATTCACAAAATCAGTTTTTAATAGAATTAACATAATCTTCCGGGATCTTCAATTCATCTAAGGTTTGGATATTTTCCCCTAAGATTTTCAATAATAGAATCCTCCATAATAATGGTTTATCAATTAAAAATTGATTAATTCGTCTATGTCTCAACGAACGAATTAAATGATAAAATAGAAATGAATATATGTACTATAATAATTGAGTAGAAATATAACCCAGGGTTTTCAACTTGATGATTTTTTAATCGTTTTGTTTAATGAACATGGGAGATTAATGAATAAGAAGACAAATAAAAATGATAATAATCATAGTTAAGATTAATTTGACTTTTGTAGGTGGTATATTGGAAAAAACAGAATTGAAAAATAGATTAATTTAGAGACTGTAAGGGGATAGGAAATAGGAAAAAACTTATTTTGTAATAACAGATTTTGGATTGCAATGCCTAAATATCAAAAGTTCTCCGCCAAGAATCAGATTATGTAGCTATAGTACAACAATCTATCACATGGTATATTTTTGCCGTGCAGATTTTTGGCTCACAGGATATATTAGGCTATGGCAAGGTGAAAATTAGTGCAATATTTTGGCAACTAAGTAGACTTTGTCTCTCTTTTATTTATTTATTTTCTGGATAAAGGTGCATTTTTTGGGTCACTAAGATAATTTGGTTACGAGGTTGGATGTAGAGGTAAATAGGTCATAACGATAAATTTTGGGATTTGATGTAGATTTGGATTAATATTCAATTTGGAAATTTTTGGGTCGTGTAGTGGATTCTGGACATGATAATCATTGGGTAAATATGATATAATTTTTCGTTTGTATATTTTTATCTCATTTGTCAGATCAGAGAGTTGATTTTCAAGTACTGCAAATCCTGAGATTTTTTTATATATTTTAACTTAAGGTTCTTCATTGAGTTTGAGATACAGTCGGCATTCATTGAAACGTCCAAATTTATCTGTAACATAGATGTTCAACAATATCTTTATCTATTTTTTCGATTACAGGTAATGAGTATCAAATTGTTTTGGTGATACGTTAATCAAACACAATCATGAAATTTGAGTTCAAGTTTTTATAGGTTGGATCGCACCAAACACAAATTGTTAGGCTTTTTTGTATTGAAATTGGGAAGATGCCTACTTGCGGCGAAGATGTGGCGAAGGTGTGGGAGAGTGTGGTAAATAAAGTTCTTATCTTTATGATTTTCGGCGTGTTATAAAATTTGATCTAAAATATTAACTTTCAATATGTTAAGGCGGGTAAGAAGCTCTTGAGGAAAATGATTTCATCAAGATGAATCTTGGTAATAGTCAAAGTTCGAACCACACTATCTATGGAATCGTTACTAACGATTTGAGATTACTTAATTCGTATAACTGAGACCAAGTAAACTACTTTAAGTTACCCAGTTCCTTCAGTATCCCTGCGCATACAACCAATCTGGGCAACACATATGAATCTTAAGAGATAGTCCATTATCCCAAATCGCTTCACCACTGTGAAGACTTATGCATCTGACTCTTTTGGATTGTAAACCGAAATAGTGAATGACTAACTTGTTTCAATAACTAACACACTTTTCAATCTTCCAGAATCAATCTTTAGATTATAGATAAAGTAGAGTCAAATGATCTTTCTTTTAATCAATAAACTCATTTGGTCAAAGATCAAACCAAGACAATGATTATTAAAGTAATCAGTCTTAATGAACAAGCTCTATCCAAGCAACTTAATGTAACAGGACAATTTTTTCAATCTTCTACAAGTCTAATGTTTACGAATAAACTACGCGTGGTTTGAAGTCAATTCGCATAAAGTCACGCAGAGATCAGATTCAAAAAAAAATTCTTCAATTCTTCATCTTCAATTATAATCTTTAAAAGTAACTGTTGCAAGACAACTTGATTCCATTATTGATCAACCGCAAAAAAAAGAATCTGTTAACATTAACTGATCAACAATTCTTAAAGATCCAGAATCACTTAGATTTTCACTAGTCAAATCTTAAAATAAACTTGAGGGGCCTTATAACAGAAGAAAAGGACATTGGAATAAACAAGTTTGATCCATTAGTTCAATCACAAGTAATCAAATGAAATTTAAATAACAACCTAGCTTTTAACTAAAGGTAAAATTAGAGGCTTCACGATCCCAAAAAAGACTTTAACAAAAGGCAACATAAGATGTTTCCCCTAATTAGATTACTCATATCTCTTTAACAAGTTGACTTTTCCATGCTCACATAAGGCGTGTTCTGGGATGAGTTTGTAACAATACAAGCCTCACTTTTTATAGTATTATGACCAAGGCATTAATTGAAAATATTTTATTTACCGATTTTGAAATTCTCAAGATATGCATTTATATATTTTCGAGATGTAAACACAAAGGAACATCCAACTCATAATCGATTCGCTCTTAGTCTGACAACTAAGAATATCTAGCATATAACATGTACTTTACTAATATAAATTGAATGAAAAACATATAATTCTATACCAAATATGATATTGAAAGATCGATATTCCGGGATCTTGCCTTAAGTATCAAAGGTGTATTCTTGAACATTAAGAAATTAGAGTTTAGCATATATTCAAATCATTATGTTGACATTCAAATAAACTTTCCAATATAAATTATTCACCTCTCGGTATCTGCATAAACCCGTGAAAAAGTAACAGACAAATCGAAAAAGCAACATAATCGGATTTACTTAGGATCGATCCTTTTCAAAATATCGGTCATTCACTAGGTATCGGTCCTGCTCAAGGGATCGGTCCTGAACCTATTTTGAGTCTAAAACAAAATTTCGCTAGTCTACTTCCTTATAATAGATTGGACACACTAAATAATAACAAGTTACCAATTAGTGCAATGTCATAATCAACAAAGTATATTAAACTATTCTTTATAACTTTATATACTTTAAGTTGTCAAAGTAACTATGTATATCATACTTTTGATATTTTGATCACTGTATTGTGAACACGTCACCAATACTAAAGTCATTGTAACAAATCTAACTTCGTATGTTATGTTTTAAATGAATACATACTTGCATGAAAACTAGATAAAAATGGAATAAGTCAAGTCTTTTAGTTACTAACATTGAACTGAAGGATGTTGTCTTCGTTTTGTAATCAATACATCTTCAGGTATTTAAGAGTAATTAGAACAAGTCTCACCATTCTATGTTCCTAGTCTAACCTAAAGAATTTGATTTAGTAATGTACTCAAATAATTTGAGTTTTGGAACTAAACTTGACAACCAAAATTGATACTAACGCTTGGTGGGTTCAACCGAGCAATGCTCTAACAATTTTAACAAAGAAAAATATGAGTGTCCAACTAGATTTCTTAATCTGCTTATAGTTGTATTCTTTTTTCTTCGCTCATGTTTTTTCCTTTTGGGTTTTCCATATACAACTAACTTAGAAAAGTTACAACGGGAATTTCTTAAAGAAAGCTCAAAGATATTATTTTATATATCTTGTTTTCAACAAAAATGGTTAGTTTATGGGTTATACTCGAAGACCAACATTAAGTCACTAGTCATGTTCATATTGTAGACGGAAGGGATCATATTGTCTTGGGGAAAATCTATATCATTCACCAAACTTATCAATATCGTGTAATTAAATTGGATGTTACGTTTTTTATTGTGCACTGTACTTTTTCCTTTGGTTGGTTTCCTCCCATTTGGTTTTCCTAGCATGATTTTAATGATGCAGTATGCAACGCCTCCAACACCCTATATGATTTGTCCTATCTTTCCTTCGCCAGGTTTTTTTATTTATATGAGGTAATTTTAGTAGTGTGGTGTCATCTAAGAGGGACTTTGTAAATTAATTATTTGGTTGATTTCCACTATTCTTGCACCATCACCTTATCATCTCCACTTCCACCTTTTCGCATCCTCCATTTGTATCTCCCACAGTTAATGTAATAACTTAGGTTTAATACCTTTAATAATGGAAATGTATTCACTTATTTCTCTAATGTTAATGCTACCTTTATTATCCTCTTTTATACTAGCCTATAAATCAAAGCTCATTCTTTTACGATGTACATCAATTTATAGTAAGAAATTCTTTTCTCCTCTCTTGATTTTTTTTGTGCAATAATTTATCTTTTGATTTAGATTACAAAAGTTTCAACATATTTAATTTCTCAACAATATTTAACTACTCACATGTATCGTCAATTAGTAAATATTTATATAGAGTGTGTCCTTTCAAATTATAGGAATTCAAAGTTCAAACTTCTCACTAGTAATACAAAGAATATGGCTCGTGGCCAACTAGGATAATCCTAATCAGATTACACAAAATATTGAATCTGTTAACATCTAGTTATTTGTACGACTTTTACATGGATTTGCATTAATACTAAAATGTGATGGGGTTTTGGTTATAAATTTATGGACTATTTAACCAATGATACCCAATAAATGACCAACTTCGGACTTTAATACTCAATATTTAAAATATTAAGGGATTAGGGCCTAACTCATGCCGGAACGACAACGACATGGAATGGATTAGGTTTAAATTTTGTTTAAGCATATAGATTGTGTTTTAGTTGGTATCCCGTTATAGTTTCAATTGATCATTTTTCATACCTAAATTAGTTCACATTTTCCAAGCAATATTTTTTTTATTCAATATTATGTTGTCTTTTTTCTCGCTTCATATAGTTGGAAGCCTGTATTACAGTAACTAAAGAAGGTTAATTTAGGGGCTCTCATATTTATAGAGGGGCTCCCATAATAAGACGAAATAGAGACATTTGAAGTAAAACTCAAAAACCCTTATCCATCATATTTTTATAATGTCTAAAATACACTGATTAGTTAATAAAACTAATTAGCTAATAGGTTAACCTAATCATGATTAATCGAAAATAATTTTAAACTTAATCAAATCAATTCAATTTTTTTTCTTTTTGGTTTAGTGGGAAGAAAAATTAGAAGAAATGTAAGATAATTTTGTAGGGTTTTTTTAAAAACCCTAGATTTTTATTCAATCAACCAGAGCATAACTGGGATACATCTAACTTAAACTCTTGGTCTTTTAATGGCTCAAATTGGATGAAATTACGGACAAAAAGATGAATTATTTTTGATTCAGAGAATTTTACGGTTGGGTTTTCATGTCGAACCTAACCGTAAAAGCTATTTACGGTTGGGTGTTCTTCCCAACCCAACCGTAAACAGAAGAACAATGGATGAACACCAAATCGTAACAGTTTTACGGTTGGTTTTACCGTAAATAATCTAAAAAAATTTCTTATCCGAGATGATTTACGGTTGGGATTTTCCAAAAAACCCAACCGTAAAAACCAATTTTAGTTTACAATTTCATCCAAAATTTACGGTTGGGTTTAGGCTTCCCAACCCAACCGTTAAAACATCTTTTGGAGCATTGAGTTTAAGGTAAAATTGGGGTTTAAAAATCAAAATTTTAAACTTATTCAATCATTTTAACTAGATTGAAGGTAAATTGGGTCATTCGAACAAAGAAAAACCGAAAAAAACACAAGTACTAGAATCCAATTTTGAATGATCCAGGAGAATTTGCGGTTGGGTTTTGGCTGAAAACCCAACCGTAAGATTGATATTTGGAGCATTGAGTTTAAGGTAAAATTTGGGATTAAAAATCAAATTTTCAAACTTATTCAATCATTTTAACTAGATTGAAGGTAAATTGGGTCATTCAAACAAAGAAAAATTGAAAACAACACAAGTACTAGAATCCAATTTTGAATGATCCAGGAGAATTTACGGTTGAGTTTTGGCTGAAAACCCAACCGTAAAATTGGTATTCATATTTACGGTTGGGTTTTGGGTGAAAACCCAACCGTAAGTCTGGCATGAAAAAAATGGCAGTTTTACGGTTGGGTTTTCAGCCAAAACCCAACCGTAAATATGATTTTTTTTTATTTTTTTTTGACTTGATTTTTCCTTTGCTTGGTTTCCAACTTGAAATTTTTGTAAATAAAACATGAGCTAGACAAATTAAAGATAAAAACTTTCTCATACATTCTAACTAAAGTTATATAATGTATATAATACACCCACAAAAAAAAGCCCTTAGTTTGACGCAATTGTTATAATAAACATAGAGTTAGGGAGAAGGAGGAGGGGATTGTCGATGAGTTTGACGAGCTCTTTTTGGCTCTTAGGACAACGAGTACGAGGAGAAGCACCACCGCTACGAGTACGAGCACCAGCACGACCGCCACGAGTACGAGCACCACGTTGCACATCCTCGGCTTCATCATGTGTCTCTTCATCACTAGGTTGCGGCTCTCTTCGGCTAGTAGTCGCATCTCTTGTACCGGCTCTAATCCTCTTTAAATTTCTTGCCGCCTCATCTTCGTCTGCTTCATTAAGCTTCCCAATTTTGGCTTGCAGGTTCTTCAATTGGTCAGACGTCGTCACATCAACTCTACTTAGGCATAGAGTGATAGACTCTGCCAATGCAAGTGCTTTCTTTTTCACCTTATTTTTCTATTCACATATGAAAATAAAAGTTGGTTAAGTCTTTAGTAATAAATCTTAAAAACATTAATAACAAAAGTAATTTACGTACCAAATTGAAATATGCTTTCTTCCAAAAACCATCTTCTGTGTTGTTTCCTTCACCCCTTTGAAGTATTTTCATAGTTTCTGGATCAATGTTAATGACATTTGGATGACCAAAATGACGATACCAATCCAAGTAATCTTCTTCAGCCTCTTTTGTGCCTGGAGATGAAATTACCTCCTGCCTTTGGATTTGGTAATCCGGTTGATAGCGGTTGTTCCAAACCGCGATCGAAGGCGTTGGGTTGTAGTTTAGCACGATGCTTGGGCCTTCGATCATCGAGCCATTCACACACAATTTAAAGGCTTCGTGTGTTACCTTGGTTTGGACATAGCCACATTGGCGGAGAGTTCGATGGGGGTTGCACATCACGAACCCAAACGGATGGTACAAAGGCCCGTTATAGCCTGCCACGTCCGAGAATTGACGTAAATTTTCAACATATCCATCATCATCTATGTTAATCTTCACATAAGGATCAAAAACAACATCTTCAACGGTGAAAGCATCAATTTCACTTCTCATCATTGCTATCTGCACTTCTTTATGCCTTGCCTGAGTACCGGTGAAGATGAATTTCTTTCCTGTAGGTCCAGTACCATCACCGCTCGACTTCGTTTTAGGATCCAGGCTCGGAAAGTGATCATAGACCCATGCCTATGAAGATAATAAATATTAATATAAGATAATGCGTAAAAAAAATCTGAATTTAACCATTGAAATTCCAACAATAAATTATCTGAAGAAGACCAGTATTCCCGGCAATCTCAGTTCCCCTAACCCTCGAAGCTTTTCTAAGGTTGGAAAGTAGGTAAGCCAGGCTGGCGTTTCCCCATGAGTACTCATGCGTCTTCTAGAGATCATCCGTCAACCACTGTAGAAAGTGAGCGTTCACTATGTTTCCTGAGTTGTCAGCAAAGAAGATGGTGCCGAGCATATATAACAGATACGCTCTGGCTGTTCGCATAGCTCTGGTTTCATCTATGACGACCCCATCCTTTTCCAACTGCCGGGTTCCTCCAAACTTCTCCCTGAGACTACGTAACAAGATCTTCTGGTCATACCTAGACCTTTCTTCGTTGCTGCCCCCGGTTTATCTCCACAAGCCAATTTAAACTCTGATTCGGCTTCTCTCTTCTCCCATCCAAGTGTATCTTTGAAAAGGACACAAAGATCACTCTATGACATGTTGTTGTCAAAAGCTTCATACATGGATTTACCTTCAACTGGTAAGCCAAGAATTAACTGGACATCATCCAGCGTTATTGTCATCTCGCCGAATGGGAGATGAAACGTATCGGTTTCAGGCCAATAACGTTCCCTGAATGCTGTGCAGGTGACACTGTTATACTCCACATCAAATTGGTAATTCCATGAGCTAACCCGGTACCATTTACGAGAACTTGGACGGCCGTACATTCTTCAGCTAAGGGCCAATGTTGAGCCCTTTGACGAACCAATTTCTTGATCGCCTGTGTATGATCCTACAAAGAATAAAAACAATTTTTTTTAACTTGAAGTTAAACAAACGGAAATTTAACAAAACAAGAGAAGTTTTTAGATTGATACCCTCGTCTCAGCAACTTTGGCAGCCCATGAATGGGGATAACCAAATAATATAGCAGACCTGTCTGGGGCCTCACCCCAAGGTCTCTCATTCCTCTTCTTAGGCCATAACACGTCTTTGCCTTTGGGAATATGCTTCCCTTTCGGTTCTGGCTGCTTCTTTGGCTTTTTTCCCTTCAGTCTTGGTTCAGTAGAACCAACAACAATTTCTTTACCTTTACCTTGAGGGACAAATTGTTCTCTGTCCGTCTCTTCTTCCTCACATTTTTGCTCTTGTGGTGGTTCTCTAATCACAAGAGCACCTCCACTGAACACAAGTAGATCTTCCAAGTCTTGGAAAACATTGTATTCCTCTTATGCAAGTTGAGGAGAACTACCACCCCCTACTTCAAAAGTCGACTTATGGCTCTTTCTCAAGCCTCTATTAGCTACCCCTAAATGAACTCCGTGGAGAGGGGTTGGAGTGTGAGAAATAGGTGTTAAATTATTACCCATATTCTTCTTATGTTTCCTACAACATACAAGCAATACAAGTTAAATAATTTCCAAGCAATTCAACTCAAACAACTTCAATTTGAAAATTCATAACTTTTTACGGTTGGGTTTCACATATAGAACCCAACCGTAAATAATAAACATCACCTACACAAGAGAAATTACGGTTGGGAATTGACACTCCAACCCAACCGTAAATAATCCTCACCAAAATTTTTAACTAAGCAGAAGCATTTACGGTTGGGTTTTCCAATCGAACCCAACCGTAAATAATCCACAACAATTTTTTTTAACATACACAGAAATATTTACGGTTGGAAAAATGAATCCAACCCAACCGTAAAATTCAAGTTCAATTGGTGCAAATTTGTTTACGGTTGAGTTTTGAGAAAAAACCAACCGTAAAATTCAAAAAAAAAATTGCGCAATTTTTTTTACGGTTGGGTTCAAAATCGAACCCAACCGTAAAATTTTCTCTCATCTCCTACCCATTGTTTTACGGTTGGGTTTTGAAGAAAACCCAACCGTAGAATGAAGAACAAACCAGTTACGGTTGGGTTTTTCAATCGAACCCAACCGTAAATTCTTCTGTAACCAATTTTTTTTAACAAAAACATCAATCAAACATGCCAATCAATCATTTTTTGGTTCTAAAAATAACATGGGTTTTGTTCAATACCTTAGATACACCATTGTTTGTTTCAGAGTTTGATTTTGATTGTCACCACCGATTTGTTCTTCAATCTCTTGATTAGGTTGAAAAGTTTGATTTTGGTTGGCATCACTACTACCTTCTACACCTTTAGTATGATTCTTCATCACGATTTTTGGAGTTTAATCGACGAAGAATTTTTCGAATCGACGATGAATTTCGATGGAGAAATTGGGTTTACGGTTGAGAAACTGATGGAGAAGTTAAGATATGAGAATGATGGAGAAGTTGGAAAGAAATTTTAAGGTTTACGGTTTGGAAAGGTTTATTTAGGTTTAGGTTTTAATTGATTGAAGGGCAGATTAAACTTTTTAATTGATAGAAGGGTAATATGGACATTTAACATATGCGATTAGAGCCCCTAGGACACCCCTTAACGCATTTTTGAATCATCCTACCTCACATTGGAACCCTTAAATTAGCCTTCTAACTAAATGCGATTTCTAACAACCATGCATTAACATACAATTACAATAAAGTTACAGTAACTACTAACCAATATTCCCCAACGATATAAATTTCTTGAAATATTATCAAGAATACAATGATAAGTTTTAATACCAATGGTTGCCATGGCATCTATTACATAAGTTTTTGTAACATGTTCGAAATATAATATTTTTTATTCCTGGTCCTTTAGTGGTGGACATTGTTTACGTGTTACGAGTCGTACATGATAACTAATAAGCCTAAGCTGGTTATATTTAGCACACATTTTTTTGTAGTACCTTCAAATGAACACATGAATGTTGGGAAGTCTGCACCGAGCTCAAAGACCGATCACGACAGAAAGATCCACTGAGTTCGGAAGGTTCGGAGGGGAGGTCTGAATTGCTCCACTTGGACAATTTCTAGTAGCAAGTTCCACTCTTCATCAATGAAAAGTGTTTTGTACTCTATCAGACCATGTTTTTTTTCTCCGTCTACAACAGTATTCCATAACAGCCGACTCCCTTAAACCCAAACATATTTTTCAATATTCTTCCATCTCCCACTACTTGTTTGATTAAGACTATCCATGTCTTCTTCTTTGAGAAATTCCAACAATGTTCTTGCGTTACTTTCTCCTTCTACATATGAATCCTGCAAACCCAGAACAGAAATTTCATTAATTTCACCCTTTTCTTTTCTTTCAACAACTTGATAAACAAATATCAATGAAGAAAGAAACATCAAAATAATGAAAGAGGAGATTGAAAAAGTGATGATTTCAATAATATAAGAAAAACAAAGTAAGTGAATAGTATACCTATACATGTAAAAAAAGGCCCCGCATTGATTGAGAGATGATATTCACTATGAATATCCCGTGAGTTTCTTGATAATCAAGAATAAAGTTATATCACCACCACCACCACTTAATAATTCCTTGTCGCATAACGCAGGGATGATTAATAAACAAAGTCACATGTAAATAAGACATTCCAGTTAAGATGCAGACCCAGCTAAAATTATAGAAAGAAGTCCAGTGACATAGGTCCTCATCATTTCAGAACCTGTTGGTCTATCTCCTTCCAAATTATTCTTCCCAATATCATCATCACCAGAACATCTTGCATTATCATACCCAGGCTAGTCTTTATGTTCTCAATAACATTGTCTTCAAAAACATGAGGATACCGTAGTTCATTTTCAAAATCACATTTTATCTAGCATTTCAAGTCCATGATAACCTCAAACTGAATGAAAAGGAATACGTGACACACACTCACTGCCCATGTCAACAAACAGTCGAGAAGTAATCTTGCGGATGCTGTTTGAATACTGGTTGAATATCTAGTTTCAGAAACAAACCTAGAAGATATGAACTCAAAAAATTCATCGTTCATAAAGAGCAAACAAATAAGAAAAATAAAAAAAAACGTCGAAGGAGCAAGACAAAAGTACTCGACACACTGATAGCAAGTCTAATTCATCCCTTGTACGTTGTACTTATACTACTGTAATTTACACTTTGGCTAAAACCAAAATGTAACAAAGCTAGGAAGTTATCGATTTCATAATCATTCATAATTGGAAAAAGCACATACCTTCGAAGCAGAGTTCTTAGAATTTTAGAAAGACTAATCTTCTTTATCATCAGCTTTTACTATAAAACATGACAGGCAGTTTTAGGTATGTTCTTTCATTTTTGTGGTGAATAATTCTGAATGAGATTGTCAACCAATTCCGATATTATATCTACTGTTAGTTTTGTATATTTTCTTGGTTTTTCTTTTCTCTATCTTTTCTTTTCTGGTTCATTTACAAAACCAATAAATAGTGAAAAAACCTAATGATTGAACTCCAACTTTACCTATTTGAGGAGGATATTATCAGTTACATTGTCCATAATCTGTTGCTTTGTTCCTCTATTTTACGACATCCTTGGGGAAAAAGCACCGAACTCGTAAGAGTAAGTTATTAAAAGTATCTTACATGTGAAGAAGTTGTTAAAAAAATTTAAACACCGTGCGAGAGCGAACCTGGAAATATATCGTATGAACCCACAACATAATTTATAAATATATGTACTTTTCAACAGCTTAAACCAAAGTTTCCATCCTACTTTTTCCCCTACAATACCAGTAGTTTAATGGTTAGTCAATAATTTAAACGTGGTGAGAGAGCGAACCTGAAAGTATATAGTATGAACCTGCAACATAATTACTAAATGTCTGTACTTTTCAATAGCTTAAACCAAAGTTTCCATCCTACTTGCCCCCCCCCCTAAAGTACCAATAGTTTACTCGTTAGTTAATAATATCATGCACATATAAGCGTCACAAAACAAATTAAAAAAAATCCATCACAATCTTGTGTTTCGAAATAGAGGGTCTAAGATGCATTTTCGAGTTTCCTCCCAATTTATTCAGTACTGAAATTTTGAGTGGTGAAATCTAACATAGAATTTCTCATTCAAAGGCAACCAAATGTGGATGTTTACAAATAAGTTGGAGACACATTATGCGATGAATTCACTAACCTTCTCTTATCTCAGTGGCTCTGCATTAACCGTTTCTCCAGTTCGATCTTCATTCCTATAAATTTTAATTTAGCAACTGCATAAGTAGCACTCCTACGCGCGCCAGCTAGACTAAAATATAAGAGTGACTAATAAATAAAGATATATATACACAGAAAAACTATAAGCCCATATTACAACTGGTGTTGAAGTTCCTGCTCAAAAGAAATCGACATTTGACTTAAAGTTGTACATACTTAAGTAGAAAGTCAAATGTACTACGTATCAGATTCATTATACTTGTACATTATTAAACACTCCAGCAACAACATTTCCCCCACTTTTAACTTCATTTGTAATTAGATATTGTGGAACAACTGCATATGCATTCCAAACATCACATTCCATGCCATAATATTTTCGTAATGGGGCAACGTAATAAGGATTGCCAACCACATCCATAAATTTTCCCACAGAAGAAGTAAGCCATTAATACCCAATTAAACAGAAAATTAAATCTACAAAACATACCACTAACTTTATCAAGCATCAAATGGTTAAAGCCACTGAAAGGACAATTGTTAAGATATGAGTCTCCTACCAAAAATAAGATTTCATCAAGTAATGATAATGACCTCTTTGTTATGCAGTGATGTATAGAAATAAGATATATCCTAGATATCCAGAGGGGCGAAAAGGCTATTGTCTAAATTACACCCATTATCTGTTTTCCTCCTCGAGATTGTTTTGTTCGACTGATAAATGCATACATTAAATCCTCCCAGATCCTTATAAACACATTTATCACGGCGTCAATGGAACTGAGTGAGAATATCTCACAGTGAAAATCTAATGGAAATAAGAAAGTCAGAAATATACCTGGTTTAGAAAAATACTAATAGGCCAAAACCCAAAATCAATAGTTTTAAGTGGTGCTTCTCTCTTTAGTCGACAAACAGAAAATTCTCTAGTTTCAGGTCTCTATGCTAAGACACTTAAAATCAAATTCAATACACATATGCAATATGCAGATCTGTTATAGAATACAATATGTATAAGGATCGTTATTATACACATACATATATAGTTTATCAAATTAGAGAACTAATAGATCAAACTGATTTGACAAATGTAGTACAGGTTAGGAATATGGTACCTATTTTCATGCCAGTAAGCATTGTGCTCTGGCTTATTTTGATAACCCATGTTGCTCCACAACAATTGTCATTCCATAGAAAATAATTACACTGGAATATGAATACAGCAAGAGGATTCAGTTTGTTTAGGGAGAACCTTGGTTGGTAACCTTCTGAACTTCTACCTGGACTTGTCAACGATGACGGAGAAACCCTGTGATTATCAAAAGAAAGATCATATAAAAAGTACAAATCAAGGTGAACCCTAGCCTTTAATATACTGAAACAAGAATGAAAAAGAAGGGGTGCTTAGGTTCGTAGAGACCCCATTATACCAGAAAGAAAGGTCTGAGTTATAACTTATCATACCATGCCTACTTTTGTACAGGCGTGAAATCCAAAATTCAAGATAAATTTTTTTTGCCCTGAACAGACCATGGCCAGTTTGAGGAAGATTTTGCATAAATTTAATTAACATGACATTTATGGCAAGGAGTTTAATGGATCTTTAAAGTAATGGACCTGGATTTGACTCATGCCAGTTAGATATGCAAGACTTGAAAATCAAGAGACCTGCAACAAAAATTGAAGCTAGTTAATCACATTACACCAAATCTTAAAATGAAATTAGAGATGTAGAAAAACTTAAGAAGTTGTCAACTTGAGGTATACATGTTCGTGCAAAGTCACACACTTCAGAACATCCACTCTTTATGTAGTTTCCATAGACGAATTCCAATGGTTAGTACAAATATTTTTGAGAATAATTAAATTTGATAAATATTTAAAAGGTGCTTTTCTTCCATAGACATACTTGAGGATGTATAATTTGACACCACATTAACAAAGCATGTGATCTTGCAAGAATGCACAATAGTAGATAAGCAGGTGAAGCGAACAGTAAAGATAATGCAAACGTTAAGAAACTACGAAAAGATGGTTCCACCTGCAATCCAAATTAACATCGGTGAACAATTTTTAGTGTAGAATTAGAAGTTGATCGTGGGTTCAACTGTTCAAGAGTGATCCGGTAAAGAAAAATCAGTTAGCTTTACATTTTAAACTTCCATTACGCTTATTACTCACTCTTCATAGTTGGATTAAATCTTCTAAAAGATCAAACCGACACAAAATATAAAGATCAAAGTACTTACTTGTATCTCTTGGGACTCAACAGAATCCTTTTCACCTATTCATACTTCAAGAGAAAAAAAAAAAAGAAATAATTCCTTTATAATAAAAATTTCAGAGATCAAACCCTAAAAGTTCCTATCATAAACACAATAATCAAAACCTGAGGTCATCGAATTTTATAAGCAAGACATGAATAATTGCGAATCCAACTTAAGTCTAAAGGGAAAAACTGAAACCGAAATAAGCATACAATAAAGCCCGAGTCTGACGTAAATCAAATCGAGAAAATTGAAATCCCCATTTCAGTCGATCGATACAAAAGAAAATGAAAAAGGATCTAGTTATCAGTTAATATCTAGTTATTTGTACTACTTTTACATGGATGTGAATGAATACTAATATGTGATGAGGTTTTGGTTATAAATTTATGGGGTAATTAACCAATGGTATTTAACCAATGGTACCCGATGGTACCCAACGAATGATCAATTTCGAACTTTAATTTTCAATGTTTAAAATATTTAAGGATGGTACCTAGACAATTAGTTGTTAAAGTCTTTGGTTGATCAATTTAATTTTTATTTTATCAATTTTTCATTAAAAGAAATGTCTGAATTTACAAATCTATTCCTAATGGAAACCTTATATTACACATCCAAAATAGCAAAAGCAATGGTGAACTTATATGCAAGGTATTGAAAATGGGAGGAATAATATTTTGAAACAAAATTCAAGTAAGGATCACATATTCCCTAGTTGTAGAATGTGGTTGACGATCCCATAAAATATTTGGAAACCAACTTGTTAGAGATAGTTAGATGACACACATGTGAGAGTTACGTGTAATCACATGTGTGTCTAGCATGTGACTATTGAGAGTGTAGGATACTAGCTTAGTGTATGTTAGCTAGTTATGTCTACGTTGTGTGCACTTTATAAGCTAAACTTAGCTTCTGTAATCAATAACAAGAATCATTAATAATCTTCTACAATTTCTCCAAATCTCATTTTACAAATCTTTTATGGTATCAAAGCTTCAATCTCTAACGAGTTGATTCTGATTTTTTTCTTCTTCTTTAAACATAACTCAAACATCATCAATGGAGAACATTACCACTGAAACATCAGCAAACTCACAATCAACAACAAACACAACAAATTCTTATCAACAACATCAAATCCAGCTACCTTTTCAAAACATCTGTAATTTTGTTTCTTTAAAACTCGATTTAAACAACTATCTTCTTTGGAAGCACCAGTTTGAATCCATTCTAGTGAGTACAAATTTGCTAAGATTTGTTGATGGATCTTATCTTGCTCCTCCTCAAATGATTATGGTAAATGAAACTCCAACATCAAATAATGAGTATCTCTTCTGGACAACTATGGATCGCTTTGTAATGTCTTGCCTCAATGCAACATTCACTCAATCCATTTCTGCTGGAGTTCTTGTTTGTCTACTTCAAAGGAATATTGGGATTATCTTAAAACATAATTTAATCTACAATTCTTTGCAAGAAAATCCATGCTTAGAGGAAAAATTCAATCAATTAAACAAGGTAATTTCACGATTCTTGAATACTTGTCTCAAATTAAAACAATTACTGATAATCTTGCAGCAATAAATGAGAAAATGTCAGATGAGGACATTGTCATGTACACTATGAATGGTTTAAACAGGAATTTCAACCAATTTGTAGTTTCTTCTCATAATAGAGAAAATCAGTACACATTTGTTGAGTTAAGATCAAGGCTAATTCATCATGAACAATGGCTAAAAACACAAGAGCAAGATTTAGAGATTCAACAAGATTTCACTAACACAGCCTTTTACTCAAAGAAAACACCACAATCCAGTAGATTTATGCAAAATTCATCTAGAAATTTTGATCCAAGATCCTCTAATATCGTAAATAGACCATCCACAAATTTATCAGATGTTGAATGCCAAATATGTAGAAAATTTGGGCATTATGCAAGCATATGTACTTGGAGATACACTCCACCAACAACAAATGGAAGATCTATCCCATTCAATTCTAAACCAAGACAACATAATGCTTTTTACTTGTTCTGGTGTTGAGCAAGATGCTGCTAGTTTTATGGTCAGCACACAATGGATACCTGACTCAGGTGTTACTGCTCTTATAACAAGTCATTCAGCCTTGTTACATGATTGCAAGTCTTACTCAAGAGAAAACAAAATAATGATTGGAAATGGGAAGCATCTACAAATTGCTGGTTTTGGTGAAGCAACATTAGTTCTTGAGAATTCAGAATTTCTATTGAAAGATGTGTTGTTGGTACCTCAACTTACACAAAATCTAATTTGTGTCTCACAATTCTGTGCTGATAACAATGTATCTTTCAATATGTTACCATGGGGATATAACATCAAGAACTTGGAAACAAATGAGATAGTTGCAGAAGGTGTTGTGCACAATAATCTATATCTAATTCAAGCTGCTCCTTCTCCTACTGTGGCCTTCACATCAATCCTATCTTGTTCATCTCTTTGGAACCAAAGGTTAGGCCATCCTTCTGCTCTTATTCTTCAAAAATTAGCAGTAATTCCTTCTATAAAACTGTCAAATACAAATACTACTAGTTTTTGTCATGATTGTCAGCTAGGAAAGCATGTCAAACTATATTTTTATTCTTCAAAAAGAACTTCTGTTGCACCTTTGGCTCTTATACATTGTGACATTTGGGGACCATCTCCAGTGATTTCTTTAGGAGGATACAAATACTTCATTTTATTCATAGATGGTTATAGCAGATATCATTGGATTTACCCACTTACAACAAGGGATGAATCACTCACATCTTTTAAACATTTCAAACTTCACAATGAGAAGTTTTTTTCATCATCTATTATATCTTTTCAATGTGATGGAGCATATGAGTTGGTTAAGGGATCTTTTAGAGATTATCTACAGCAATGTGGCATTACTATAAGAATCTCCTGTCCAAAAACACCACAACAAAATGGTGTTGCAGAGAGAAAGATAAGACACATCACTGAGGTTGGTAACACAATGGCTTTCCAAGTCTCTCTTCCAAAATGCTTTTGGTATGACAGCTACCTCACATCTACTTTTCTCATTAACAGACTACCATCCAAATTGCTCAAAATTCCTTTTGTTCTTCTCTACAATGATCTTCCTGACTATATCCTTTTTATAGTGTTTGGTTGTAGTTGTTATCCCAACATTGCTTCATTCAGAAAAGATAAACTAAGCCCAAAGTCTGTCAGATGTACTTTTTTGGGATATAGCTCCATGTACAGAGGTTACAAATGCTATGATAATGCCACTAAAAAGATCTTTGTCTCTAGACATGTCACATTTGATGAAAACAACTTTCCTTTTGCAACTCAATCATATCCTGCTAGCTCATCTTCTGTTTTTGAAGTTGTAAATCTTCAAATAGGCAAATGTGCAAGCTCTCTATCTGATGCCCCTGTTTTGCCTGACATTTCTACTACAACCTCCACTGACAATGTTCCACAAGAACCTTCTCAAGCTATTGCTGATGAGATAGTTGACATTGTTCCTGTTGTGCATTCACTTCAAACTATTCCAACAAGATCAAGAAGTGGAATCTCAAAACCAAAAGACCTACCTACAGATTTTGTGGCACATTACACTACTGGACATCTTATTTCTTCAACCTTTCTTTTTGTCTTGCAATGTCCAACAACTCCTTCATCTTTCAAGGAGGCTTCTAAATATCCAATTTGGATTACATCCATGGATGAGGAGTATCAGGATCTTATGGATAATGGTACTTGGACCTTGGAACCAAGAACTGCGGGTATGAATATTCTTGGCTATAGATGGGTTTACAGGGTCAAACTTAACTCAGATGGAACAGTTAATAGATACAAGTCAAGACTTGTTGCTAAAGGATATCTGCAGCTGGATGGGGTTGATTATGAAGAAACTTTTAGCCCAGTAGTGAAAGCTACAACCATAAGGTGTGTTCTAACTTTAGCTTTGAGTAACAAATGGATTGTGCAGCAGTTGGATGTTTCAAATGCATTTTTGCATGGTTACTTGGAGGAATATGTGTACATGGAACAACCTCCAGGATATATTTCTTCTGCTTATCCAACTCATATGTGTCATATAAAGAAGTCTCTATATGGTCTAAAGCAGGCACCTAGAGGCTGGTACCATAGGTTCAGTTCCTTTCTATTGGAAAATGGTTTTATTATGTCCACATGTGACAATTCATTATTCATTTTTCATACTAGCAATGAGATGATGATGCTGCTGCTCTATATTGATGATATCATACTCACTGGTTCTTCTGGAGAGTCAGTAAAGAAGTTCATTACACTTTTGGGTTCTGAATTTAGTATGAAAGACCTGGGTCATCTGCATTATTTCTTGGGAATTGAGTGTCTCAAATCTAAGACATCAGACACATTACTTCTAACACAACAGAAATATACTTATGAATTACTCAAAAAGGCTAACATGCTTGATTGCAAGTCCAGTTCTACTCCAGTTGCATCAGGACCAAGGCTCTCTGCTTATTGTGGCACTACAATGGTTTCTCCAACTCACTACAGAAGTCTTGTGGGTGGATTATAATATTTGACTATGACAAGACCTGACATCATATATGTTGTAAACTATGTGTCTCAATTCATGCAATCTCCTTCTGATTTGCATTTTCTGTTGGTAAAAAGAATTATGAGATATCTAAAAGGATCAATTGGGTCTGGTATTACTCTTTCTGCTGGTAATATGGGTAGTATTACTGCTTACTCAGATTCTGATTGGGCAGGGTGTCCAGACACCAGAAGATCCACCAGTGGGTATGCAGTATTTCTTGGTACTTCTTTGGTTTCCTGGTCCTCAAAGAAGCATCCCACCATTTCCAGGAGTTCAGCTGAAGCTGAATACAAGTCTCTAGCAATCACTGCTTCAGAATTGTTATGGATTTCAAATTTACTTAGAGAGCTTCATTTTTCTATTTCATCTCATGTCATATTATATTGTGACAATCAGAGTGCTTCAAGTCTGGCTTCCAACCCAATTTTTCATGCAAGAACAGAACATATTGAAGTGGATTATCATTCCATTAGTGAATTGGTGGCTCAGAAGTTTCTAAAACTCCTTTTTGTTCCTTCTTCAATGCAGCTGGCAGAATTGTTTACAAAGGGATTGTGCACATCTATTTTTGGACTGCTCTCTGGCAAGCTCATGTATCTGGTAGATACCAAGATTGAGGGGGGATGTTAGAGATAGTTCAATGACACACATGTGAGAGTTATGTGTAATCACATGTGTGTCTAGCATGTGACTATTGAGAGTGTAGGATACTGGCTTAGTGTATGTTAGCTAGTTATGTGTACGTTATGTGCACTTTATAAGCTAAACTTAGCTTCTGTAATCAATAACAAGAATCATTAATAATCTTCTACAATTTCTCCAAATCTCACTTTGCAAATCTTTCACAACTAACTAAAACCCACACCATTAAAACCTAACTATAAATATCAAGCCATTTAAACATATCCAAGGAAAATGGTTCATTATGTATTTCCCCAATTCTTCTATTGTTGGTGTTAATCTAAGCTTCTTTAAAACTCGTTGAATTTCATTCTCAAACAACATAGATAATAATAAAGAAATATCAAAGATATATGTTATGGAACGAACGTACGAACGAGTTGGATCATATTGAAAAGTATTTTTTATATGGTTCGGTATTCGGGGAATATGAGAAATGTTAATGATGACGTGATCCTTATTTCTGTCTAGAACTTTCAGATCCTGGACGATGTTATCAACTGGAAGCATATACCTAAATTCTAGGATTGAGTGAGTAAGATTCGAAAGGAGCTTAGGCTTGAAGAAATTCTTGGATAAGTTAGATGAGAGTAAGTGATTACACGATTTGAGTGGATAAGATAAAAGCTAGAGTTTCAAAGAACAAAGAGAGCTTTAGTAGCCGTTACACAAGATGCAGAAAAAGTTAGGGTTATTTAATGTTTGGTAGAGTTGAATTGAGAACATGAGATGAAAGAGACATAGAGGTAGTTGATGCTGGAATCCAGCGTTCAAAGAAAAAAACAGGGAAGAGTAGTAGTTCTCTGCAATTGAAGATGGTGAAGTTTCGAATAGCCTGTAATGGGATAATTTGTGGGTCTCTAAATGTAATGACCCGACCCTCCACCGGTATTTTCCCCACTTATCCATTGCGGTTATCCGACAATGTGGGGTTTTCAACGGGCACCGCTGCGGTTATCCAGCAGCAGCTTCCCAAGAGGTCATCCATCCCTGGATTACTCCACCCGAGCACGCTTAACTGTAGAGCTTTTTGCCAACTCTGGAGCCAACAATGCTGAAAAGGCCTCGGTGTTAGGAAAGGACAAACCATTACTTATATTCCGAATTGTAATGACCCGACCTTCCACCGATACTGTCCCCACTTAGCCACTGCGGTTATCAGACAGTGTGGGGTTTGCAACGGGCACCGCTACGGTTATCCAGCAGTAGCTTCCCAGGAGGTCACCCATCCCTGGATTACTCCCGCCCGAGCACGCTTAACTGTAGAGCTTTTTGCCAACTCTGAGCCAGTTGTGCTGAAAAGGCCTCGGTGTTAGGAAAGGACAAACCATTACCTATATTCCATTCGGCGAACCCTACCTGCCGAATTGGGGTATTACAATACCACCACCTTAAATTGGAGCCGTCCTTGGCTCCGGAATATATTCAAGCCCAGATCTCCGACGTTCCCTACCACCTATGAGACCAATACCTGGAACACACCCCGTCCAGCGTACTCTCTCACCCTTGGCAGGTGACCCGTCGTCGGCTCTGATACCATTTGTAATGACCCGACCCTCCACCGATATTGTCCCCACTTAGCCACTGCGGTTATCCGGCAGTGTGGGGTTTTCAACGGGCACGCTACGGTTATCTAGCAGCAGCTTCCGAGGAGTTCACCCATCCATGGATTACTCCCGTCCGAGCACGCTTAACTGCATAGCTTTTTGCCAACTTTGGAGCCAACTGTGCTGAAAAGGCCTTGGTGTTAGGAAAGGACAAACCATTACTTATATTCCGAATTGGGGTATTACACTAAATGAAAACTGAAAGAAGAAAATAACAATGAAGGGAACAATGGGTGGGTGCTGAATCTATTAGTGGTTTTCAGTTGAGAACTATAATTGGAGAGAATGCCACGACAACGAGAAAGATTAACAAGGAAGAAAGGTTTGTGGTTCGAGTGAGAAGATGGGTTTTGGCCGAGAACTCAGATAAGAATTAGCTGCCGAGAATAGAGAAGGAAGGGGGCGCTCATAAGAACCCTAAGAACATTCGAATTATAACCGTTGGATCAATCCATTTGTAACCGTAAGATCAAATTAATTTTATCACACTTATTACTTAATTATTTAGTTATTTAAATAACAAAATGGCTTGGTTAACCATTTGACTTGAAAATCTCTGACGTGTCAGAATAGTAACTCTTAATATTTTAAATATTGTGTACCAAAGCAATGTGTTGGACATTTGCTAGGTACCAAACGTTAAATAGTCCAAAAAGTTAGCCATTGTTTCTTTTATGAAGAAGATAACATTAGAGTAAATTTACGAAATCCTATTTTCTTTTTAATGATAATTAGAAAAAATAAAATAAAAAATTTACAAACAAAAATTTTACCAGTCATCAATCGATCTAAATACCATCCCATAATATTATAAATGTTGGGCAGCAAAATTCAGAATTGGTTATTTATCGGATACCATAGGTTAAATAGTCCTAAAGCTATATGTCACGGGGTTTTCCTTCGCCTCGACTTTCTCCGTGCAGCACTTGTCTAGAATTCCTTTACTAGATAAGTAAGCCTTCCCTAATGAAGTTTAACACAACTTCAAATGACTATTGAAGACCAAACTCACAAGAAACTCAAGAACAAGAATGAACACTTGAATGAAAGTTGTATGTATGTATTTCTCTCCCAAACTTGGATGATTTACAAAAGAAGGGGGCATCCCTATTTATACTAGTAAGGGGATGATCTTTACAATTCTAGAGAATTCTATAGTATGGCCTAGATCTTTATAAGCGTATGGCTAAGATCTAATTCTAGAGCTTTCTATACTTATCCATATATATCTACACAATTCTAGAAAATTCTAATAAAAGGACAAAGAGAAGAGAATTCTAGAAAAGGGAGGCTAGCCATTTAGCCAAAGGGCTAGCCAAGGTGGTGCACAAGGGTGATTTAGCCATATGTTCTATCCATTTGGTGCACATTCCCCCCCACCTAATTCGCAGACGTCCTCGTTGCGTTGTACTTGTCAATGAGATCCTTGTGTTGCCAAAGTAAGTCTTCGTGTTCCCAACTGGCTTCACTCTCTGGTTGATCCTTCCATCGAACAAGATATTCCTTATAAACTCGGCCTGCTCTTGAGATACGTCTGTGTGACTCTATACTTGAAACCTGCTTGTCTAGAGAGTTAATCATGTTGAACGGAGCCCTCTTCGTTATTCCACTAGACTCATCGTCTTGATCTACAGAGTATGGCTTCAAGCAGCTAACATGAAAGACAAGATGGATTTTCATGTGACTTGGCACTTCCAATCTATAAGATGCCTTCCCGACTTTCTTAACGATGCGAAATGGTCCCTTGTACCGTCGAATGAGTCCCTTATGTACCTTACGAAAAGCTTTGAATTGTTGTGGGTTCAACTTCAGCATGACTAAGTCGCCTTCTTCGAAAGATACGGGTCTCCTTTTCTTGTTCACCCATTTCTTCATACGCTGAGAGGCTTTCTCCAAGAATGCTTTGTCCAAGTCATGCTTCTCATGCAATTCCTCAGTGAACTGAAAAGCAGCAGGGCTCTTTCCTCTATATCCTCCAGCGAGTGTGTGTGGCATTAACTGGCCTGTGGCCAACTCAAATGGACTATGGCCAGATGATTCACTCTTCTGCAGGTTGTAGCAAAACTGAGCCATGTCCAAAAGTTCCACCCAATTTCTTTGGTTAGCGTTCGCGAAGTGTCTCAAGTACTCCTCCAACAATGCATTGGTGCGCTCCGTCTGTCCATCTGTTTGAAGATGAAAACTTGTAGAAAAGTTAAGCTCGGACCCAAATAACTTGAACACCTCTGTCCAAAAAATTTCCCAGTGAACCTTGGATCACGATCGCTAACTATTATCTTTGGTATGCCCCAATACTTAACCACGTACTTCAAGAACAATCAGGCAGCCTGTTCCGCGGTGCAATCTGTTGGTGCAGCGATGCAGGTAGCATACTTGGTGAACCTATCTACAACCACCAAGATTGGTCCCAAACCATCCACCTTGGGTAAGGCAGAGATGAAGTCCATTGATAAACTCTATATGGTCTATCTGGCACTGGTAATGGCTCTAGAAGTCCTCCTGACTTCTTGTATTCTACCTTGTCCTGCTGGCACACTAGACACGTTCGAACATAAGCGTCCACGTCGTCCTCCATCTTTTGCCAGTAATAACTTGCTTCCAACAAAGCCAATGTCCTTCTTTGACCAGGATGGCCTACCCATCGGGTGTCATGACACTCGTGCATTAGTTCACGCCTCAGGTTCCCGTACCTAGGTATGAACATCCGGTTCCCATGTGTGAATAAGAGACCGTCTTTCAACCAGAACCGACGAGTCTTCCCCTTATTCGCCGCATGGATAAGACTCCTTGCAAAAGAGTCTTGTTCCAAGCCTTTCCGAACACGATCCAGAATGGTACTAGACAATTTGGTGATGACAGCTACACGCTCTAAGGCAAGACCAGCAAGTTCCGCTTTTCGGCTCAATGCATCAGCAACATAGTTGGTACGTCCTGGCTTGTACTCGAACTTCATATCGAACTCGGCCAGAAAGTCTTGCCACATTGCTTGCTTCAAAGACAACTTCTTCTGAGTCTGGAAGTAGCTAGTAGCTACATTATCAGTGAACACCATGAAGTGTGGCCCAAGAAGGTAGTGCCTCCATGTCCGAAGAAAGTGTATGTCGGTCATCTCTTTCTCTTGCACCGTATAGCACCGTTCCGCATCGTTCAACTTTCGACTCTTAAAGGATAGTGGGTGTCCTTCCTGCATAAGTACCCCACCAATAGCAAAGTCGGAAGCATCAGTATAAACTTCAAAAGTTTTAGTGTGATCATGTAATCTTAAGACTGGTTCTTTCACAACTGCGGTCTTAAGATCATCGAAAGCGGCTTGGCATTCTTCACTTCACGTCCAAGTCCTAGATTTCTTCACCAAGTCAGTAAGTGGTGATTCCCTCTTCGAGTATCCATCGATGAATCTTCGGTAGTAGTTGACAAGCCCCAGGAAGGACCGCAACTGAGCCACTTTGGTAGGCAGTTCCCACTCCTTGATGGCCTTGATCTTCTTCTCCTCCATCCAGATCTGTCCATCACCTATCCAATGTCCAAGAAATGACACTTTGGGCTGAGCGAATGAGCATTTCTCCTTCTTCATATATAAAGAGTTTTCCTTCAATACTTGGAACACGATCCGTAAGTGTTCGAGGTAATCATCCAAAGTGTGGCTATATATGACTATGTCGTCAAGGTACACGACTACGAACCGATAGAGATATGGGTGAAAGACCTTATTCATCAAAGTGCAAAATGTGGCAGGAGCATTTGTTAGTCCAAAAGGCATAACCAAAAATTCATAAGCTTCGTACCTCGTAACACATGTGGTCTTCGGCTAGTCCCTTTCTGCTATTCGGACTTGATAATATCCCGATCTCAAGTCCAACTTTGTGAAATATCAAGCACTACCCAACTGATCAAACAAGTCTTCAACTCTGGGAATTGGGTACTTGTTCTCACGGTGACTTTGTTCAAGGCTCGGTAGTCAATGCACATCCGAAGACTTCCATCCTTCTTCTTTTGAAACAGCACCGGGGCTCCAAAAGGGGCCATGGAGGGTTGGATATAGCCGGCATCCAACAATTCCTTGAGTTGCTTCTTCAACTCCTCCCACTCTGGCGGGCCATGCGATATGGGGCCATGGAGGGCGGCTTTGCTCCAGGTTCCAACTCGGTCTGATGATCCACCTCCCTCTTAGGTGGTAATTGCTTGGGAAACTCGGCTGGCATCACGTCCTGGAATTCCTGCAAAGCCTCTTGCACTTCCAATGGAATGACCTCGTCCAGTTCTTTACTTTCCTCCATAATGGCTGCTACAAAGGTTGGTTCTCCCTTGTGAACTCCTTTCTTCAGTTGTAGAACCGACAATGCGCTTGAGCAAGTCTCCTTGGTCCGGGTGGCTGGGATCACATAAGGGGACTTCTCGTTACTGATGCTGACTACTCCAAGGCAAGGTACCACGGCTACTTTGGCACGATATAAGAACTCCATCCCAAGGATAACTCTGAAATCTTCCATCTGCACTACCATAAAGTCATTAGTCCCTCTCCATGCACTAACCTTCATGTCTACCCCCTTGGCCGCTCCATGAACCGTTATGGCTGCTGAGTTTACTGCCTTTATTGTGCTTGTGTCTGCCTCGACCTTCAACTTCAACCTGTCATTTTCTCGCTTAGAGATAAAATTGTGCGTTGCACCCGAGTCGACAATGGCCTTGGTCTTTTGCTCGTTCAGACTTATGTCCACATACATAAGTCCTTGTTCACACTTTTCTTTGGTGCTGGTTGTTGTGCTTTAGGCTGGCTTTTGATTGCGCTTAACCGAATGGCTACCAAGTGTGGGTCTTCGGTCTTCTCCTCCTGTTCCGCAATCAAGGTGTTGAACATATTTTTCTTAGGGCAACTGTAAGAAATATGGTCACCTCCACAAATGAAGCATTTCTTCGTACGGTTATCTTACTTGCCTTTCCACCCACTGTTTGATTTGGACCCTTCCCGGCTAGACTGTGGCTTATCATGATAGTTCTTCTTGTCTCCCCCACCATTTCCTTGTTGAAATGGCTTGGATGACTTGTTCTTGGCAAGTTGATCAGGTTTGTTTGAAAAGTCATCAAGTTTTTCAACGGTGCTCAAAGCGGTGGACAAGTCAGTAACACCTCTACGTTGTAGCTCCATAGAAGCCCAACGAGGTAATCCATGGTTAAAGTGGTAGAAGCGGTCCTCGTATGCCATTGTTAATATGTCTAATATAATGGAATTAAACGGTTTGACATATTCAGAAATGGTACCTGAATACTTTAAATTTTGAAGTTTGTCCCGGGCTTTGTGCTCAACGTTTTCTGGATAGAACATGGCCTTGACCTCCCTCTTGAATTCTGCCCGAGTAGTGATGGAACAGATTCCCCTCTCAATTTCTGCATACTTTCTTCTCCACCACAATAGTGCATCTTCAATCAGGTACATGGTCGCAGTGTCAACCCGTTCTTGCTCATCATCAAGGCCCGTGGCCCTGAAGTATCTCTCCATATTCCACAGAAAATTCTCCAACTCCTTAGCATCCCTTGCACCGGCATATTCCTTTGGTTCCGGCACCTTCACCCTGGATGGTCCACAAACCGCGCCTCCTCGGATTTGGGTCTTTAGCTCATCAATTTGATTTTGTAGCATCTTCACGTAAGCATTTATCTCACCCATCTCGTTCTGATACGCCTCAAAGAAAACTTCCATTGATTTCTGCAAGTCATCTATGGTAGTATTTTGTTGATTCATGGCTTCCCCAAAGTCCATGTTCATCTTTTCTACCATCTCCATAGTGGAAGACACCTTTTCTTCCAATGATCCAACACGAGCATCGATACGGGGGTCCACTGACCTATCTCGTTGTTTCTTTGTCTTCTGAGTCCTCTCAACATCGACGTTAGTAATAACAGTATTTTGAGCATCTGAAGACATAGTGAGAGATCTTACCGAGAGTAGTGTGAACCAAAGCTCTGATACCAGTTGTCACGGGGTTGTCCTTCGCCTCGACTTTCTCCGTGCGTCACTTGTCTAGAATTCCTTTACTAGATAAGTAAGCCTTCCCTAATGAAGTTTAACACAACTTCAAATGACTACTCAAGATCAAACTCACAAGAAACTCAAGAACAACTTATGAACACTCAAGAACAAGAATGAACGCTTGAATGAAAGTTGTATGTATGTATTGCTTTCCCAAACTTGGATGATTTACAAATGAAGGGGGCATCCCTATTTATACTAGTAAGGGGATGATCTTTACAATTCTAGAGAATTCTAGAGTATGGCCTAGATCTTTACAAATGTATGGCTAAGATCTAATTCTAGAGCTTTCTATACTTATCCACACATATCTACACAATTCTTGGAAAATTCTAAGAAAAGGACAAAGAAAAGAGAATTCTAGAAAAGGGAGGCTAGCCATTTAGCCAAAGGACTAGCCAAGGTGGTGCACAAGGGTTATTTAGCTATATATTCTAGCCATTTAATGCATCCTTATGACATATAGGTGACCACCTCAAAAAGCAATTGCGGATACATAGAATTTCCTATATCTTTGTTAGATTAAGCTAGAGGCTAAAGTTGTTTCAGCAGAACTTATCAGAAATTTTTAGACACTTGCAAGCCCATCCTGATCAACTTTTGTTCCTTTGAAACTTATTTTTTTTCGTAATTGAATAATTTGTAATGACTCCATTGTATAGGTTTTTCTTAAATGTATAAACGTTTTTGGTGAGACTAAGATTTATTCAACATGAACCTTATCTTGAATTGCCGGCGGACATTTTCTCCACTAACGGGCGCATTTAATTTTTTGGTCTTCTCAACAATAAATAATATTCCCTCCGTTTCTGGAAAAATGTTACTATCACTTTTTCATTTTAACCTAAAAATAGACCAATTTAAAAAAGTGATAGCAACTCTTTTCCTGAAACGGAGATAGTAATAATTAATTCTTACATTCACAGCCATCAGGCGTTCCTCATTTCTTAATCTTACCTCTGGTCTTCAAAGGACCGTTTCATATAGAGATTATTAACATTGTTGTACGATGAAAGATTTTGCCATGGTCTTAATATTTATATACGTATATTCTGAGTAATATTTGAGAAGACCATTCAGCACAGCCAAAGAGGAAAATCGTGCACACATGATACGAAAATAATAATAATATGATTGCAGCCTACTGCATTACATCTTTGAATAGAGAAATTTCGTACTCAAGCAGCTCAACTCCTTTCAGAATTTTTGTATCTACTAAATGCACAAAATATGCTTTTCGTTTGTCTGCTGGTGTAGAATGGGTATTTTTATGTACAGATAAATTAAGTATTTTACTAATGATGAGATGATTTTAAAAACTCATCTTTTAAAGGTCTCATCTTTTCTGTATATAGTAGTGTAGCAGGCTAAGATTTTATTTTTGTGGTATAATATTAATAATAACGGGTAGTTAGTTCAGTTGGTCATCTCCGTTTCTTAAAGCTTTTATGCGTTTTAGGAGGTCCCAGGTTTAAGTCCCCAATGACGTAATATTGCAGAATTTGACATGAAAGGTAGAGTTAGCTTGTCCCCCTTACGACATAATCAGTCCTCTTATCCGCTTTGGCTCCCTTGGTTGGTTCCTCATGAGGCTCGCTGGTAGGCTAGCACGACAACCTGTTCAACTAATGTCGTTCTCTGTTAGAGCTTAGCTTGCTAGGCTTCCAATTAGTTTCTTGTAACTCTTTATTCATTAATAAAATAAATAATAATAATAATAATAATAATAATAATATTGCGTTTCAGGAGGTCTTAGGTTCGAATCCTCGATGGTGCAGTACTGCAGAATTTGACATAGAAAGTAGAGTTAACTTGCCCCCCATTGCGACCTAATCATCCCCCCTATTTGTTTCGACTTCCTTGGCTGGTTCCTTATGAGGTTCGTTGATATACTAATACGGCAACCTGTTCAACTAATATAGTTCGTTGTTGAAGTTTAATTTATTAGGCTTCCAACAAATTTCTTATAACTCTTATCCTATAATAATAATAATAATTTGTAAAATAATAATAATAATAATAAAAAGGTTGCGTATATAGAGTCATAGACGCAAAGGGATCGAAGCCTCCCTTGGCTTATCAATGTTATGAAATGTCAGTTAAGTTTTACGGAGAATAACTCTTTTTTAGATTAAAGAATATTCAATAAATCAAAGTCGTGTAGTTTCTATTTCTTTATGACTCATGGAATTTTAGATCACTATTTAAGATAAATATATTTTTTAATAATAGATCTTACAAAGCAGAAGGAAATGATAACATCCATGTTAAAGAAAGCCCTAACTAGATCTACAAAATGATCTTCATGCTATATTTTTTATTATTTTTTTAATAATTATTTAAAATAAAATTAAACGGTTAAATTTTTATCACATAAAATATTTTAAAGGTTAAATCCCTATATTATTGGAGATAGTTTAATAGTTATAAGGTCCTATATTTACAACATGTATAAATACTCCTAAATAAAAGTCTTAATAAAATCACATAGGAGTTTTTATACTCGTTGTCGAAGGTGCTCTTAGAGCAAAGCTAGTGAGGTGGGTATATTGGTTAATTTGCCAATTATCACCACTCAGTGGGGTTGGGAAGCCCAAAATTTGGGTTAGCAAATTGACATTTGTGAGAGTTTGCCCATCGAGGCTCAAGTTGAGTCGATAGACTCAGTTTGAGACGATCAAATCAACAACTTTAATCCAACGACTCTCATTATCTCCCTATAAATTCACACAATGTCAACTCCAAAATCACACTTTCTCCACTCAAAAAATCTTCTACGTTCACTTAAATCTTAATCTTTTCATCCCAAACTCTTGATCCCAACTTAGAAATCATGAAATGGCTCCAACAAGCTGAAGGAATTATGCTAGAGAGTGATCAAATGGATGAAGATTCGTACGATGAGAAAATGATGACCAACCATATGATACAATTATACTCAGTGCAAATACCATGAGATCCAGAACCAAGAGTCTTATTGACAAGAAGATGGACGTGGAGATATCGAGAGGAAGGACATCAATAAATAATACGTGATATTTACTAATAGAAGTGTGTACTCTGATGAAGATTTTCAAGTTGCTTCCGCATGCCACAAAACTTGGTCATGCGGGTTATTGGAGAGCTTTGTCGGGTAAATCCTATATTCAACTATTAATTTGATGCATTAAACATACGAGGACATAGTCCTGAACAAAAGGTCACTGCAACCCTAAGGATTATAGGTTATGGTGTGCCGGCGAATGCCTGTGATGAGTATTTTCGTATGGAAAAAACAACAACATACGACAATCTCAAAATATTTTGCGAAAATGTAGTCAACCATTTTGATCTACATTTTTTATGACAACCAACGAAGATGATGTTGACCGACTATTAGCTGAAAAACACACAAAAAGGATTTCCCGGAATGCTTGGTATCCTTGATTGCATGCATTGGGTATGGCATGGATGTCCTTTTTCTTGGCAAGGTCAGTATAAGGGCGACTTCACAAAAATTGTTTTGGAAGCGGTGACCTGTTATGATTGCTGGATATGACATGTTTTTTTTGGGATACCGGGTTCTAATAAAAACATCAATGTTTTGTGTAAATCACCTTTGTTTGAAGAGTTGAAGTATAGAACTACTTCAGCTTTAAATTTCATATTCAATGGAAATAACTATCGCATTGGGTATTTTCTGGCGAATGTGCAGAACATCTGGGTATGGGTAAAGCTATTTTCCCTGACAGGTATTTAAGGGTGCAAGAATTTATCCACAGGGTCAAATTTAGTTCAAGCTTACGCTCAAGTATCCCCGGACGAGCGTGCAAAACAACATTTAACACCAAGCAGATGACGATTAGGAAGGATGTCGAGCAAGCATTTGGTGCTTTGAAGATGAAGTTTTATATAATTTGTGGACCATATCGTTCGTTTAAACCAATAGAAATGAATATGGTTATGCTCACGTGCATCATTTTACATAATATGGTAATCAAGGAGACTTGACGGGATCCAAGTTGGATAAGTTATCCACATCAAGATTTGAGGAAACACGTTCAATCCCTGAACGGTGTGCCAACAAGAGAGTACAAAATGGTAGAAGCGAGAACACAAATGATTATATGTTAGGCTACGGGAGGATCTCACTCCACACTTGCGGACTGATTTTGGAAGATGAAACCCTCACAGGATTTAGTTTTATTTTTTAAACTTTTTATAATTAGTTATTATTTCAATCATTTTATTTATTTATTTTTTAAATTTGATTTGTGTAATTTAAGAATCAAACATTGAAAATGAAATTAAGGATTAAATTGGTGAAAAAACAACACTTAAATTGAAACTGAAACTAAAGGGTTACATTGAAATTGAAACATTGAAACAGAGGATTACATCCAAAATTTAAAACTAGCAATAATCCAGTGGAACACTGACATTATTGATATCCTCATTCTCCTCTTCATCAACGTCAACTGAGTTTGGGTGTTGTTGTGCCTTCTGTGCTTCAATTAAATTTATTTCTTCTTGTCAGGTTCAAAGTTGTGTCTGATTCATCTTTGACGTGTCCATTTCAAAGATTCCTCTCATGTAAGCATTAAAAAAATTCTTCTCAAGTGCCTTGCGATCTCTCCTAATTTCTGCAGTCATTTTCTTGCGTTCTACCAATATAAGTCATTTCTTGTTTTTTAAAAATTATTAAAAATTGACATTTGAAGTTGAAGATTCGGTGGCTTCTTGAGCCGCCTTTCTGATCCTTTTAACTTTCTTGTTGCCTGGTCCATCAGTCTTTTTGTATTTCCATTAACATTAAGATTAATATTTGCATGCTGGAATACGCCAGCGTTGGGTTGTTGGGTTGAGGTTGTTTCTGGTGAAGAATAAGTAGAGGAGACCCTTGAGAAATGTTTTCCATCTCGTATAGGAATTGCTTTGGTACTTGATATCCATCAACAGATTGGGGTTAAATTGGTTCAGGACTTTGATGGAAACATTCTTTGTATTTGAAAGGCGAACCTTCTTTTACTTTCCATGCCTCTCGAGTTTTTCGCATCTGCAGTTTCATCATTTAAAAATTAGTTATTAAACAATTTTTTAAAAATCAATTAAACAATTTTAAATGCAACTAACTTACTATATCGGCTTCAATATCACCGCTTCCTTTTTGTGGGATTCACTTGCATCATCATACCTACCTAAACGTTCATGTCTTTGCTGATTATATAAAAACGACCTGACAACCCAGAATAGTCATGTTTCGGATTCCTAGTTTACTCTTCAAATATTTTTAAAAATTTCTTCCAAAGCATTGCATGTGATTGATTAACACCATTGATAACATCAAACGTACATGATACATATCCTCTACAGATATCTTTATCTTCTAGGAGATTAAACCTTGGACCGCGAGGCTTTTGTGAACCCTTTTCTGATTCAGTATGTTGTGCTTGTGATGAGCTAGACATTTTTTTTCTGTTTTTCTTAGGAGAAGTTGATATCAAGAGTTTGAGATGGAAAGATTAATATTTAAGTGAAAGCATAAGAAATTTTGACCGTGGAATTCGACAGTTGTCGAGGCAACCTGGGCCGAGCGGCTCAGATTGACTCGTTTAGCCTTTTCCCCACTGCCCAAAACTTAGTTTTCCTATCCATCTGACTTGACATATTGACGAATTTGCCAATGCTCACTGGAATTGCTCTTAGTTCTTGATCATTTCTTAGTTCCACAAAAAAATTCCCTAATTTACATTAGGCATCAACATACAAAACGCTTAAATCTCTGGCACATTAGAACACTCTCCGATATGCAGAACCCTCAAATCTCTGGCACATTAGAGCATTCTCCGATATGCACACTTACACCTCTGTTTAAATGCATCTTATTAGCTTATAATTTATTTTGTTCTACTAATTCGTTCTCCCTAGTCTTCAGTTGGAGTTGTCTAATAATAACTTTGGAGGGCCTTACCGTCTTTGGAGGGCCTTATTACCTTGGTAGAACATGTACTTATTTTTGTACTTAATAATAAATTACAAAGAATTTTTGGTTAAGTAATGATCAATAATAGGATGCTTTTTCGTTCTCTTTTACATGTTACTTTGAGGAGAAAACACACGTACTAATATCCAAAAATTTAACGTGGTTCAACAATATACACAATGTGTATATATTGTCTACATCCACCAAAACGGCTACGACCTCTTTCTTTATTATAGAACCACCAATGGAGAATTACACGGATGATTGACTAATTAATCTATTGATTCACCACAATATGACCGAACACAAAAAAACTCTCATAATCGCTTTGATCTTCTCTGCACACCCTGAAATAAATTATTCGTGGACGCCTTTTGCTCAACAAAAATAATTTATTCCAGCGCCACCAAGAAGGTTTTCTCCTTAAACAACGTCTTACCAACATCGCCATATGAATACTCCATAGCACATATCTCCGTAACCAAATGAATACTCCATAAAGACATATCTTTCAACACCAGTGATCACTCCATTAACTGATAATAATGTACTCCTTTCCTCCATAGTGGTCTTTTACATCCACTCCAAAAGGAGGCATGAACTCCTCACAGCTCTATTGAGAATTCCATTAAAAAATTTATAACTAAACTCATAGCCTAGATTTCGTTACATATGAATCACATTACTTATCTTATAAGAATAGGGTTTCCTAATTTAGCTCTTAAAAAACCAAACTTTAACAACAAGTTTTTTCTTTCTAAATCTCATATACTTTAGGAATAAGTAAGCAATTAAGAGGTACTTCAAAAATTTTAGCCCTAATCACCGACTAGGTTTGAGTTGACCCCAACCTAATAAACTCACCGACCTAATTAAAGAATCATACGAACTGTCTAACTAGTCCACTTCAGACCCAATTTACATAGTATCGTAACCACCTTCGACTGAACTGTCTAACCGGCCAGCTTCAAGCCCAATCTATATAACTTATTTCATGATGAATCCAAATAGCTATGATATTATCCCCACTTTAACAACCTTTAGTCCACCTCGGGCCCAATGTACCTAGTACAGATATCGTCCCCATTTTAATTAACCACCTTTGACCAACTTCGGTCCTAACCTACATAGTACCGATATTATCCCCACTTTAACCACACCACATTTGATTTGATCGGATTGTCTAGTCGGCCGCGCCCTGGCTCATGTCCCGACCTATTTCGTGGCCAATCTAATCTATATCGTACCAAACCACTTTTGAGTCTTTGACCGTAGATATGGGGTTTTATTTCAACAGACCTCAGTGTTATGTAAGAAAATTTTACGATTTACTCCCTCAATTTTTAATATAAAGATGGAATTAGTCTAATCTCGTAGATTAAGAAATATTTTTTGTTTTCATAAATATTCATCATCTTTCCTGTCTTACTCCTTATTTTATTCCCAACACTAGAAGCATTAAGTTAATTATGATGATTCTCAATTATCATAAATAAGAGCACATGTGAAAAAAATAGCCTTAAAATTGGAACCGACCTACCTAATGAAACTACAAAGTTTCTAAACTCCGCCTCTACACTATGATAGAGACGGAGGAAGTATTAGTCTTCACTTAGAGCGTCCACAGTCATGCGAATAAACGATGGACTAAACCCATATATACTCGTTGATTCAATCGCAGTGGGACAGTGCATAACCATATTTGGTCTGGATTGCTAGGGTTTCAGACCAAAAATGGTCCAAAATCCATACCAAACCCAAATTTGATGCACTACATATATAATTAGCGTTTGATGGCAGGCGAGAGTAGACGTGGACGTTTGATGGCAGGCGAGAGAAGAGGTGAACGTTTGATGGTGGACGTTAATATAATCTGCGCCCTACCAGACTGAACAAAAAACATGTTCTATATGTTCACCCAAACAGCAAACGTGTTCTAAACGTTCGTCTGTTGTGAAGCGTGTATTATGCTTGCACTTGACTACATTTTTCTCTTCTACCGCTGTGCTTGACTACCTAAAAGAGTAAAAAAATTTAGTATTTGCTTTTGGTATTCGGTCTTTATTCAGTTTATAATTGTGGATGCTCTTAGAACCCCATTCATTTCGTACGGGAATATCTCAATTGCTTTCGCAGATCCAACCCGTAACATTTACTACCATATTTCGTTTCTCCATTCATACTCTTATTTAAAGATAATTGTCAAAAGAACAGTAATTTTAAGAAAAGACAATTTTAAATTTTGAGATAATTCTTTTTTATATAAATTAGAATTGGAATTAGAATATTGTATAGGATATATGATGGTAGAACTTAAATGTTCTTCATGAAGATGTCCCCATCAGAATTTCAATGGCGTGTTCTTTGTTTTGATTGGTCTCCATCGACACTAGTTCT
Source organism: Papaver californicum (assembly GCA_023531435.1). Taxonomy (NCBI): domain Eukaryota; kingdom Viridiplantae; phylum Streptophyta; class Magnoliopsida; order Ranunculales; family Papaveraceae; genus Papaver; species Papaver californicum. The sequence goes on from JAJJMC010005091.1 coordinate 2,878,729, forward strand.
TATGTCATTGTCGTAGACCCACTTGGCGTCCATCGACACTAGTTCTTATGTCATTGTTGTAGATGCACTTGGCGCCCAAAGTCTAATAGCTGGAGTATTTATTAGTAGAATTAGTATGGGAGTTTCATTTATGTGAGCACTATATCTCGAGAAAGACAGATGGAGAGTGAGATGAGTCCCTCAGGTGCTCTTGGGAAGTTGGTAACAGTGTTGAGTATTGATGGCGGTGGCGTCAAGGGTTTAATCCCTGGAGTCGTCCTTGCTTTTCTTGAGACTGAACTGCAGGTACTATATATATATGATTGATGCAAAATTTGATTAATATCCGGCACCAGTTAATATTATGGAGATCTCATATCTACACTAATTCATTATTAACGTATTGATCCAGTCGATGAAGGGTTGATATGCATGGAGTTATGATGGGTGTCTTTTTATGCGTAAATAATGTTTTTTTGTGCATTTATACAAAAACTAGATGGAAAGGAGGTGAGATTGGCCGATTACTTTGATGTTATCGCAGGAACGAGCACTGGTGGCCTAATAACCGCCATGATCACTGCTCCCGACAAAAACAACCGTCCTCTCTATGCTGCCGAAGGCATCGTCCCTTTTTACCTTAAACATTCTCCTTTGATATTCCCTCATAAAAACAGGTAATACCCTGCCTCATCATGGATGATAAAGGAAAAAGGAAACAAAACTCGAGCTCATCACTTGTCTCAGAGCCGGAGACAGCACAATTTATTTTTTGATAATACGAGCTCTAAAATCCATTTTTACCATTTTACCTACCCTTGATATTTTTGTTATCTCCCCATAGCTAGATTGCTAGCTTTGCCCTTGACTTCTCTTGTCTGTCTTTTTTGCATTTGACTTAGTCTCTGTGATGGATTGAGGGCACTTCTGTTTTTTTTGATAATAAAGATTATGGCACATGTAGATTATTAGACACCGTCTGTTTAGTTTTTATTTAGTATAATTTATATATGTGCAGTGGGGGAATGCTTGGTTCAGTTATAAATCTTTTCGGGACAGTGGCAGGACCCAAGTATGACGGAAAATACTTGCACTCTCTACTGAAAAAACTTCTCGGAGATACCAAAATGGATCAAACCTTATCATCTATTGTTATACCTACCTTCGATATGAAGGTTCTTCAGCCTATTATTTTCTCAACCGGCGAGGTACGTCTGTTGGTATATAAACTTATTTGGAATACCATATAAATTAAAGTAATTTTTTAATTTAATTAAATTGAAAAGTAAAAAATTAGTATAGAAAATAAATTTCAGGATGACCTGTACAAATGAAAATGTTTTTTTTAGAGCAGTAGAAGCACTTCTCTAAACTAACACACGAGGATAACATAATGAACACACCACTAATTAATATGTATATGTGATAAAAAAAAGTAAAGGTGAAGAAATTTCATTTTTCAAATGACACAGGCAAAGAGGGATGTCTCCAAGGATGCCTTGTTAGCAGATGTATGCATTAGTACATCTGCTGCGCCCACATATTTCCCGGCTCATTACTTTGAAACCAAAGATTCAAATGGAAACATCAGGAGCTTCAACCTCGTAGATGGTGGAGTTGCAGCCAATAACCCTGTTAGTATAGTTATTCATACTCAAATTACTCTAAAGAAGTACATTATTTTTTTATTTTTATTTTTTTGTTGAAAATGGTTTTTATTTTGTTTAGAATGTGGGTTTGGATGAATATGTTTGCAGACGCTACTGGCGATGAATACGGTCACAAACGATTTATTAATGAAACGTGAAGATTTAGCACCCGTTAAAGCCACCGACTACAGGAAATACTTGATTTTATCTCTTGGGACAGGAAACGCTAAGAATGAACAGAAGTACAGTGCTGCAGTTGTCTCCAAATGGGGTGTTTTAGGGTGGTTGTATGATGGAGGCAGTGTTCCTCTAATTGATGTTTTCGCTAACGCAAGTGCAGATATGGTTGATATTCATGTTTCCACTCTCTTCAAAGCACTCCAAAGCGAAGAAAACTATCTACGCATTGAGGTACATTTACCTACTAGGGTCAGATCCCTTAACATGCTTAGCCGGACGACACTATCTTTACAGGAACTATTTTTTCTATGATCACCCAAATGAAAACTAACTACAAACTATTTATTGCTGGAGAAGGATCTTTTCATTGCGCACTAACACTGTCACAAAATTAGCACTTTTGTTTTACGTAGCCTTACTATCTACTGATTTGATTTTTAATACTTGGTAATTAAGGGCCAAAATTTAAACCGGTAAATGATTAAGTTACACGACCAAATGTGTTAATATTTGGTGAAAGTGCAGTGCATAATGAAGACAACATAGTACGGAAAGGATTAGCTTGTCAGTAGTTTTTATTTTGGCGCCACAAAAAATAGTTCCAAAATGTAAAGACTGTCGATTTAAGCATATTCACAAATCCTACTCTACATACCTAAATACACTAGATTATCTTCATTTCACTGTACAGTTTCCCAATTATTCTCCTTTCTAGCTTATTATAAGGTAATGTATGAAAACAATTCACACTGATTTCTTGTTTTCTCATTATGAATTCTTAGACAGATGACTTAGTAGGAAACACCTCATCAGTGGATATATCAACAGAGGAGAATATGCAAAATCTGATTAAAATAGGCGAAGCTCAACTGAAGAAACGCTTGTCTAGAGTTAACTTAGATACTGGAATGTCTAAGGAGGTTAAAGGAGCAGGCACCAACGGAGACGCCCTAATTCGTTTTGCTAAGGTTCTCTCCGATGAACGCCGGGCAAGGCTAGCCAAATCTGCATTGCAATAACATTTCAAACGGGAATATTAGAGTATTACTCAAATTTGAAATACCCTTGGAAAAGCGGTTCACTCTGGAAAATCCTCGCGTGCATTTTAACTTTTTTACTCTTATTACAACAAGGGTGTCTGTTTTTTCTCTGTTGCATCAATTTATTTGTGTCATTGTGTGTTGCAACAATTTGATGCCTAAGTGGCAACATTGCTAGTGGAGGGTACTAATTTCTTTTGGGTATACCAAAATGCATGTAAGACAAAACATCCCTCACCAGCATTGGTACGCTCTCAAGCAAATTGATAACCCCGTTGGCAACCATCATGCTATATGCTGCATCAGTTGTTGAATATATTTCTTTTGAAATTGGAATTATATTAAAACGAGAAAGACGGTACATATTACATAATATACAAAGGGTTCAAAGTGTTCAAAGGAACACCAAGAGACAGAAACTCAAGCTGTCAAGCCACAGAGTCATCAGCAACAAACAATAACTATGCTAAGGTGGTTGCCAAACAAAAATACCCTCCCAGTTGAAGATCCAATCAGCAAATGGGTAGAAAATATCAGTGTGATACACTTTCAACCACGAGGAAACTGCAGCCCTTATGTTGCAGGTTAATTGGTGCGAAGTCTGCACTTTGTCATCAAAAATCCTATTATTGCGTTCCAGCCATAAATACTTGCCAAGTTGTTGCATGAAGTAGAAGTTTCCAAACCGCATGACCATTTCCTTTTAATTTCACTTTGTCCAAAGCATTCACAAGCTCAACAAAAGTGCCAGACATTACCCACTGCCATCCGGGATTCAGAGGTATATTATCTTGATCTATACTTCAGCTGTGTATCGATAGTGGATAAAGAGATGGTCGACAGACTCGACTGCAATGTTACACAGGCTACACAAATCAGAGGTTTCAATACTTCTCCTAGCAAGATTGTCTCTAGTTCCCACTCGATTGAAAATGGTTCGCCACAAGAAAAAACAGATTTTTGTTGGAACTTGGTAGGACCAGACAAACTTACTTGCGAATGTAGGATTTGCTTCAATAAGAACTCTATCATACATCAACCATAAATAGCAGTCCTTCACGGTGAGGCCTTTTGTAAGAGAAGTTATCCATATCACCCGAGTATGGTCTGAAAGAAAAGTAGAGGGGTCATTACCAATACGTCGCAGCAAATTACAATGTTCAGGAACTTCCGCAGTGCGCAGTACTCCTTAAAATTGATGCTCCAACTGTACTGAATATCCGTCACCTTATGGTCTTTGATTGAATTCCATTCTTATTTGCTGTAATCTTAGTCAAATTTCTAGAGGGGAAAGAGGAAGCTAGACAGACATCACCACACCACGCATCGTACCAGAAATAAAAGCCACCATCATTTCCAATCGATAACTCGCAGTTCTTACAGCAGATGCCCACTGTATATATGAAATCGCAACCCAACAACTTGAGCCTTAAGTCATTTTTAAAGGATGTGCTAACAGACGAGCATGGTTAAATTTTAATTTAGCAACAATAACTTGGACCCACAAACAGTTTTTCTCCGTTGTGAAACGCCACAACCACTTTGATAAGAGGGAGATATTCATTAGCTCTAAGATTTTATACCCAATCCTCCATGATCAAACGGTTTGAGTATGCGACCATGCAGCCCATTGCATACCACCATCAGCCTTGTTCCAAAGAAACTTTCTCATTTTCCTCTATAACTCTTGAATAATACTCATAGGAGCTTGAAGTAACTACAGGAGAAAAGGAGGTTTTAACGATATTTTATAAACTTGAGTTTTATGGTCTTGTTAGAATTGATCTAAGGATCCAGGGGTCACTTTCATATGAGTGTATGAAAGGTAATCATTAGTCTCACTTGTTTAGAGGTTCTTCAAGGATGAACGTGGATGTTTCATGTGTGACATTAATTTTAAGACATTTCATGGTATAAAATGCTATATATTAGGGAAAAGATATTCATCTCCAACCCATATAATTTATAGCATTCCCTTATTTATTTGTTGGTGTACAATTGATTAATTATTTTAATTTTATTTTAATTTTTGAATGATTTTTACTAATTAAAATGATTAGGATGGGAAGACATCCTTTAGGTGAATGTTTAAAACTAGAAGTTTATATAAAGGCTGTCTAACTTTTTTTTTACCACATCATCCTCGTATCAGTGGGTTGGAGATGATATTTATAAATACGCTTGTGTATCTATGTGGCATAACACTTTTACTCATAAATACTAACAATTGGCGAAGATCTTAAACTAAAGATGGATTTCCTCGTTATAACTATATTCCCACATTGAGTATACTAGGGTGGATGGACACGGGGGGCAAACTATACATACCTTGGCTTGGGCTTGTGCACATTTGTTAGACTTTCCTTGGCTTATGCTTTTACACGCGTGTGGGTGTCAACTAAGATCTATTTTCATCCGAAAATACTTTTTTGTGTTTCTTAAAAAAATTGTTTTACAAAATATTTTGTCTTAGTGTTTTTATTCACGGAAGAATTATTTTTCAGTTTTATCTTGATTTACGAGAAACCCAAAACTTGTTTTACAATAAATCTGAAACCTTAGACTTCCTTATTGGTTTCTTTTCTTATATAAATACTAGTCGAAATTCTTTTTTCAAGTCATCACAAAAGCGACTATAATCATGTCTTCTTTTCCCCTCTTCTCACTTTGTTTTGCGCTTTGTTTGTTTATTTCCTTCATGTTGTTAAGTCCAAAAAGTGGTTAGCTTGTGTTTTGATGATATAAGCTATATTGGGCAGTCTTATCCTGGACACATCTTTATTGTTGGGGTTTAGCATCGTTCATTCTTGAGTGTACCCGCAAACTAATGTATTAAGGTCAACTTGTTGAAGCTGTGATTCTGACCTCGTCAAGCTGTCGGTGCTAGATTTATTTCAATTCAATATTTTATATATTTTCTGATATATCTAAATTTGTTGTTCGTTTTTGTAAGATTCCAACAATTACGAGATATAATCAATTGGTAAGCCTGAAAGAACATAATTAACTAATGTGAGTCGCCCTCCCTTAGACAAAAGTTTTTGTTTCCTAGCAGTGAGACTCTTACCAAACCTCTCTAAACAGAATCCCAAATATGCTTGGACTTAAAATTCATACCTAAAAGGCAAACCAAGATATATGATCGATAGAGAATCTATTTTGCTTCCAAGTTTTTGAGACCAAATACCCAAGTCAGCGACCTCTCCAACTGCAACCAACCTCGTTTTACTACTATTAATTTTTAGATCTGAAAGAACTTCGAAACACCTCAAAGTTGAAAACAGATGGAAACACTATTTCCAACTTGCCTCCAAGAAAACAATTATATCATCTGCAAATACGAAATAGTGTTAGTAGGCGAATACCCAAAACCTTTTATGTATCATAGATCTCCATCTTCACATAGAAGTTTAGTCAAACCTTCCATTGTAATACTAAACAACATGGGTGATAACAAATCCCTTGACGAACTTATTTAATACTTTTAATTCTTCCAAATATACCACCATAATCAAACCATTAAAATTATTCCTTCATATGATATCATCTAACTCGTTAGCAATAAGGGCATCATCATGAATCTGTATCCCCTTCAGAAAATGTGCTTGATTAAAAGATATAACCTTCTCTACAACACCTTTCATCTGATCTGTTAACACGTCTGTAACAATCTTGTAAACACTAGATAAGAGACTGATAGGTCTATAATCTTTAACCGTTCGTATCTGGTATATGTTTGGAATTAAAACAATATATATATATATATATATATATATATATATATATATATATATATAATATTGATGAGACCAAAAAAAATAACTAGTAGAGTAAAGCTCATGCAAAGCAATGAAAGTGTCAGTTTTAATAAAATCCCGTAATTTTTTGAAAAAGATGATAGGGTAGCCATCATCACCCTTTGCTTTATTTTGACCTAGCCCTTTAACAGCTTCCCAGACTTTATCTTCTGTAAAAGGCTTCTCAAGATCAAACTTATCTTCCATAGAAATCTTGGTAAACCAGCCCTCAGCAATCAAGGGTCTGAAGTCAAAGTCTTCATTGAATAAGCAAGTGTAAAATTCAATGATATAGTTCCTTTTATATTTTCCCTCTCGAAAAGCACGTTCCCATCAAAATCCTTAAGAAAAACAATTCTACTGGTTCTTTTTGTCGAGCTAGTATTCTAATAAAAGTACTTAGTATTTTTGTCACCCAAGTTTATGAAAGTTTTTCTAGCTGACCTCTCCTTCACGAGCAAGAGTTTTCTTAAGAATCTTAACTGAGAATTTAGCTGGGTACGTTCAACAATTTCATCATCAGTAAGATTTATAACTTCTTCAACCAATCTAATAATATTTAAATCTTTTGTAACCCCAAAATGTTTTATGCCAACGTGACCAAAATTCTCTTTCACCTAGGATTTTATTCTCTTGGTGATCATTTGAAGTTTTCTCCATAACTTTGCACTTGGTGAGCCATCTACCTGCATAATAGTCCACCAATCTTTTATCCTATAAAAAATCCCTGAAATAGAGAACCACATAGTTTCAAACCTGAAAAGAGGATGATCGCATCCCTCGTAAAAACTCAAGCAAAAGAAGATTACGATCAGAGGCATGCTTAGTAAGGGCAACTTGCACAACGTCAGGAAATTTCGACAACCGATCTGGAGATAAAAATATTATGTCTATCCTTGTCATGATATGACTAGGAAGCTGCCCATTTTCCCAGGTGAAGAGAGCACCCTGCAGTGGTAGATCAATAAGATTATGTTCTTAAATAAAATCTATAAAGCCTTGTATACAGCTTGTTAAAATTGGTCCACCTCGCTTTTCACAAGAAAATCTTATAACACTGAAGTCTCAGTAAGATTTCTAACTTCTTCAACCAATTTGATAATATTTAAATCTTTTATAACCCCAAAATGTTTTATGCCAACATGACCAAAATTCTCTTTCACCTAGGATTTTATTCTCTTGATGATCATTTGAAGTTTTCTCCATAACTTCGCACTTGGTGAGCCATCTACCTTCTTAATAATCCACCAATCTTTTATCATATAAAAAATCTCTGGAATAGAGAACTACATAGTTTCAAACCTGAAAAAAGGATTGCATAACCAGGTGCTCTTATTTTACAACGGTAGGGACGATTGCTTCCATTACTGACCAGAAAGACACTAAATTCTCCTTTAGGTGCTTCAACTGCGGTATAGGTAGAAGGAGCTGGTACGGAAAAACCTTCTGTATAAGGCTCGAAATGGTGAATTAAGGATTCCATGGATAGTTTCATTCGACTTCGTGATAGAGGACATAGCTTATGATCGTCGGCTTTGATCATCCCACTAGGAATTTGATTAGGACATTGCACAATGATCCAAAAACTCAAGCAAAAGAGAAGTATGATCAGAGGCAGGCTTAGTAAGGGCAACTTATACAACGTCAGGAAATTTCGACAACCAATCTGGAGATAAAAAATATTATGTCTATCCTTGTCATGATATGACTAGGAAGCTGCCTATTTTCCCAGGTAAAGAGAGCACCCTGCAATGGTAGATCAATAAGACTATGTTCTTAAATAAAATCTATAAAGCCTTGTATACAGCTTGTTAAAATTGGTCCACCTCACTTTTCACAAGGAAATCTTATAACACTGAAGTCTCCTGCTACTAGCCAAGGTAAAACATTAATGTTCCTCACGTAAGTTTGTTCTTCCCATAAATGTTGTCTCCAAGTAGGATTATTCGGCCCATAAACAATAGTTTTTGAATATTATTTGGGTAATGTTTATGGTATTTTTTTTCGGGAGTACTATCTCATCAACTCCTATTCTCTTTTTTTTACAAGAAAAAAACAAAAATAATAAACCAAAAAACCAAAAATAAAAACATAGAATTGTCTAGAGAGCTTGTGCATAATATAAAATTAAGGGAAAATGTAAGAAATACACTAAAATGGGGGTTATTTTGGAGAAATATCCCGGATTTTTAAAATTTAGAAAAATACACCAATCTGTTAGTATTTCCGTTAAACGTACGCGTGCGAGTCATCACGTGTCAAAATTTGGGTGTAAAAATTGGGGGTTTATTGTTTGAAATTGATTTATTTATTTGTTTAAAATTAATAAAGAAATTTTAGATTTTAACATGTATATCAGGGCTAGGGCTGCACATCGGGTGGGTCGGGTCGGGTTTGACCTCACTCGCACCCGACCCGCTGCTAGGCGGGTTAAATCATTTTCACCCGTACCCGACCCGCCTGGTCCTCGGGTCGGGTCGGGTCGGGTCTGACCCGTCCAAATTGCGGGTCGAGTCGGGCGGGTGCGGGTCACCCGCCCAGAAAATTATGCAAAGACAGTTGTAAACAAAAGTACTATAAGACAGATTTGTATAATGTTCAAAAAGTACTATAAGTAAATGTATAATGTTCAAAGATTGCATCATGAATTCAACAAAAGTAACATTTAAGCCTTTACAAAAATATAAAATGTTTTTTTAAGTAGAGTTTACAAATCTGTAACAAGGAAGCATTGGCTTGAGCTGCTCAAGGACTATAGAGAGCTCCTACACTGTCTCGTCGAGACAATTTCTCGCCTTTCATCAAAGAAGAAACAATGCATTCCTCCCCTTTGAATGGAATTTTTACTAATGATAAACAAAAGTCAAAATCTGTTTCCAATAACAAGAAACATTGATACAAAACTTGGAAATTGGGTGGCTATTCAGTGAAACACTCCTTCTATGTTAGGAGCGCAACCCCATCACGAATTTCAGGGAAAATCGTGATGCCCTTTCACGAATCTGGTGACTAAGGTACCATACAGGCATACTCTAAGGTCTGGTCTCATTGAAAGTGTATTATTTAACTACACAGGAAAAATACTTCACCAATAGTATATTCAGTCACAGAAAACAATAACTAACCTACATTAATCAAATTCAATTAGTATCTTAATCAAATGAATTTTATTAGCTACAAATTGGGTCAGATGTTGTTGACCAGAAAAGAGGGTCAGCTGGGAAAAGTGTGTTTTGAAAATGCAAGTCATGTGGCACAAACACTGAACTGAATAAGTAGATGAATACCAAAATGCAAGACCCGCCAATACGATAGTGTCAAGCAAACTCAAATAACACAATGCTCAACAGAAACAGAAAACCTCTACTTGGCAGACGAGTTTTTATTAAATTCAGCATTTTACATCAAATTCAAAGAGAATCAAGTAAATGTATAATGTTCAAAAAGTACTATAAGACAGTGTATTAATAAAGTGTATATGAGATGGAAAGTACTGTATAACTATAGGAACGTCAGAGCCAGGACGTTCACCTGTGCTGAACACATGGTATTATAATATATGACTCTTCCCTTTGTTTTCCAAAACATGAAAAGTAAAGGTCCTCCCGGAAAGGAGCAGTGGTGAAAGGAAAAACTACGGATTACAAAACACATAGAGCTCACACAGCCACCAAGCTTGGACACTATGCTACATAAATAAATAAAAAAAAACAATTGCTTGAAACTCTAATAATAACAACTTGTTCATAGAGGGTTCAAAAAACCCAAAAGATTCAATTATTCAATATTAATTTCTAAGCATATATCGATTGGTTTCTTTATGACAGAATTAGCTGCAAGATTGCATCATGAATTCAACAAAAGTAACATTTAAGCCTTTACAAAAATATAAAATATTTTTTTAAGTAGAGTTTACAAATCTGTAACAAGGAAGCATTGGCTTCAGCTGCTCAAGGACTATAGAGAGCTCCTACACTGTCTCGTCGAGACAATTTCTCGCCTTTCATCAAAGAAGAAACAGTGCATTCCTCCCCTTTGAATAGAATTTTTACTAATGATTTGAAATCTAAACTAGGTCAACAACACGAATCGAGAACATATGAATAGTGAAACCACCAATGAATATGAGTGAGCAGCAAATCAAAAGTAACATGCACTAATCTCAAATTTTCTAGGGTATATTATCAAAATGATTAGTGCAGTTTATGCAGATTATTCAAAAAAGCAAAAAACTTTAATGACTGCACATAACTGTGAATGAAAAATCTATATCATGTGGAGTTAGTTTGCACCCAAAAACATAGCAATGAGAGAATCATCAATAACCCAAATGGAGTTCAGCTTCTGGCTATTAACATGAACAGTTGCAAATATTTGAGAATGAACATCCTATATCCTATTAAGCAAAAACATTATGTTGAGTGAAATTCATCCACCAACCACATTAAAGAACTAGCACTTAGATAATCACAATAACCCAAGAACAGAACAACCATACACAATCAAGAAACAAAATAAAATTGAGTCTTTATCAATCAAAAATCAATAAAAAGACCCATGAAATCAAAATCAAGAAAAAAAGTTATTTTACTTACCCCATTTCTATGAGCTCTTTGAACAAGAGCAGTAGGAGATAGCTCTAAGAGGGTTAAACAGTTAAAGTACCACTAAATTCTGAATCAGACTCTAACATAAAAACAACAAAAACCTAAAGGTTAATAACACATCTTCAACAGAGAAATAACTGAACAGAGAAAAATGGTTCACATCTTCACAGCAGCTGGGTATGAGCTAATTGAAATTACCTAAAACTTACCTAAAAACCCTAATTAAGAAAACATCATCTGGGTATGAGCATCACAGATTCACAATCACTTAAAACTAATGAAACTCATAATCAATTGCTACTCAATCATGTAATGAACTAATGATACAAACATTAATTTCAATTAGGGCAATTTTTTTTTTTTAAAAAAAACAGTACCTGTACCTGATAGAGATTCAACAGAAGAAACAAGGTGGTGGTGATGATTCTTGGGTTCACGGTGGTGGTGGTGGTGTGCTCTGTAACTTCTGAAACAAATGAAGTGAAAGAGAAGTAAGAATCGTTGAAGAAGAAATGAAGAATAGAGAACATAGAAGAAGAGAAATATAGAATATAGTCAGAGACACAGAGTCGATGTTATGACTCTATGAATGAGATGACGGGTGGGCGGGGCGGGTCGGGTGAGAGGAGTTATCACCCGCACCGACCCGTTGATAAGCGGGTATAAAAAAAATCACCCGCACCCGACCTGTTCATCGGCGGCCCGGGTGCGGGTCGGGTAATTTTGGGCGGGTGCGGTCGGGTTGGCGGGTTGGGTCGGGTTTGTGCAGCCCTAATCAGAGCTAAAATGGATAGGGATGTTATAGTTAACGGAAATACTAACAGATTATGATATTTTTCTAAATTTTAAAAATCTGGAGCATTTCTCCAAAATGACCTCCCATTTTATGGCATTTCTCAATGTCTCCCTAAAATTAAATGAGGGAGGAGAAGGCCCCCGCTACTGGGATTGTTCAAAAGGGAGAACTCGGCGAGACAATGAACAACTTAATCAGCTCTTCCGACTGAAAAGTGAAGGAAATGTGAAAGAGCCACATAGTTGAGATTCTAATTCCGTGAATGATTATTCTAATCCTCCAAGGGATGGAACCTCGGCGATTAATAAGAATGTTGATGACCACCTAATTAACTATCATGGAGAAAATCAGAAAGACTTCTTCGTTGCCAACCTGAACTGCATATAGGATCCCCATAACTTCATCCACGAATCTCCGTAAGCTTTCTAAAGTTGCATCCCATAAATTTAATATGGTGATTTCTGGCCACCACAACCATTGAAGAGAAATGAACTTTGATAACAACATCAGAGTTTAACTTGATATTGCCATAAGGGGAGGAGTTCAACTAAGGGTGTCAACTAATGAATGTCTAAAAACTCTGAAATCCTTCTGAATTCATTCGCATCAGGATATTTGAATTTTGTATTCTAAAAATGAAACTGACCTGATACAAATTCGGATTCCATGGTATTCATATTCGAATTTTTATATATAAATATATATTTTATATTCATAAAGTGTATATCCACTTTTTTTTTCAAAGTTTAATTAAAAATCTATATAAAAATAAGTTGTTGTTGTAGGCAATGTAGTTAATTTCGGCTGAAATTGCCGAAATTTTGCGTATCGGGGTGAAACCGAAACGAATCATGTCATACCGGCGGAACCATATTCCACCGAAAATATCTGCCGAAATGTACAAAAATCGGTTTTTTCCGATATTTTCGATATTTATTTCTGTCAGTTAGATTAGAAAAAAAACTTAAATCCAACGATCTAGATTCATTAGAGAGAAAAAAATTTAAACCCTAGTGTTTCTCTTCATTTCTCCATCGATGTTTCTCTTTCCACCTCCTTTCTTCTTCGTTTCGTTCCTCTAAAAATGAGAAAGATAAATCGTGTGTGAAGTCCATCGACTCCTCCGTTACTGCAAAAATAAGAAACTTTCGATCGAGAGCATAAACGTCGATTAATGGTCGTATCATCATCTTAATTGATTAGGTGATGATGCCATTAATCTCCGAGGATGAATCTGTAAGGAGAAATTGAAGATGGGTTTTGTGTGAATTGAAATAGGGAAGAACTAGATGAGTTTAAATATCGCTGCTGAGAGAGTTTGTGATGCTGATTTGAGTTGTTCACGACATCAAGTTTGTCTTTGATTTGAATATGGCGAAGGACAAAAAGGGTAAAAGAGATAGAAGGGATGTTATGTTCGTTGTAGAAACAAGACATGGGTTCAAGGGTTACGATGATGGGTTTTCGAAGGTAAGGATATGGTAGAGCTTGAATTCGAGTTTGGTGAGGATTTGGTGGAGTTTCAAAGACCGAAACTCAGTGAAGAAAGAAAGTTGTTGCCGACTGAATGAGTGATGGTTTACTATGTATTGAATGGTGTGTGTGTTTGTCTGGAATCCTAATTCTGTGCAGGGAATGAGTTTAGAATGGTGAGAAATCACCAACAGATTCATGGTTCCATTAACAAGCAAGTCGCACATCAAGTGTTTGAAGAAATGCCTGAACCACACAACTCTTGCCAACCTCAACTGAACTAGATGAAACTTTCAATCGAGAGCATAAACTTCAATTAATGGTCGTCTCATCATCTTATTCTTAATTCATTTTTTTTCCCTTACGGCCCAGAAACCCTAGAAGGCCATTCCCTCTTAAACACCCAATCTAATTGAATTTTTTGCGAGTTTACAAAAGAAAAACTTAAACTAGTATTTTTTTTATGAAATTATAGATATAAAATGTGTGAACCGATATTTCACCGATATTTGGAACCGAAATATCTCCGATACAACGGTATACCAGTGTATCGCTCTCGACCGATACAGACCGAAATCCAATATTTACTACATTGGTTGTAGGGCCTTCGCATATGTATGCGGAAAATATAGATATAACCAAGGATTACCTCATTGACTATATAGAGAGGCTTAAACCTATATAATATATAACTCATATCTATGAATAATATCTCTCTTTCTCTTACATTTCTCTTCCATATTTTAGTAATACTATAACACGTTATCAGCATAAATCTATTGATTTGTGTTATTATTTTTTATCGTTTGAGATTAACGATAGATTATTTTTTGAAGAATACAACAATTTTGATTCTCTTATTTTTATATTATGGATGTGTTACCAGGTATTCTCTTATAACAAATGATTTCATATTCATAGTATATGTATGATTATCAAACATATAAATTTAATCGTTAGATTTTCACGGGTTTTGAGTATATTCTACTATATTAGGTGTTAAGTTCTTTCTAAAATTTCATAAAAATCGGAGCATGAAGTCTTCTCCAAAACCTCTGTGATTGATAATAATTTTTATTTAGAAAAGTACTAATTTCGTACAACGTCGGAATACCTTAATATCTAGAAATTTGACCGTTGGATTATGTTGAATTATTTGGTATGTATTATATATTAACCTTATGCATCAATTGTAAATTTTTCATAGCAATCCAACCATGGGAAGTATACAAAAGATGTTATATTTTCAGTTGTGTCTACAAAAACGTAACCTGTAACAGTTGTGTGACATCGTACATATCTTCATATCTATACGTTAGAATATTCTAAAATCTTGGATTATCTTTATGATGAATATGCTATAATATTTTCATCATAATCGAACAAGGGTAAGATTGTTTATCAGTTAGGAAAGTTGAATGGTGAAAATTTAATTTTAAGGTCAACAATTTGTTTCAAGCCTATGTTGGTAATTTTAATTTTATTATCAACGTGCCTGAATATTTCATATATGAAGGATAATATATGTTAATTTTGTTAACCATGACCTAGTCAACCCAGTGGATCGGGCCTTGATCAAATAGTTGATCGGGCTTTGACTAAACCAACTAGACTCGTATTTGACCTCTTTGACTTATTAGAAGTACTTGAACACCATTATCGGGTCTTTTGATGTGGAAACTATTTTCTTGTGGAAAATGACTATGGGTCCATCATGAAACCTTCTACCCATGACGATATACCAAGAGAACACTTTTTTACTTCCAAAGAAACTTGTACAAACAGTTATCATATGGAAACTCACTATGAGAATGGAAATGCATTTACATAATGTTACTAATGAATGTGGAAGAAAACACATTTTAGAAAAACTAATGAATCAATTAGTCAAATGAAATGTAAGCCAATAGTACTTGGATTATTAAATTCATATCGTTTCGACTTCGTACGAGGAAGTTATGGTCAAAATAAGAATTTAGACTTACTGATTTCCCGAAAACTGACAGTTTAATGAAAATTTAATAAAAAGTTATAAGGACACCAGCAAGTTTTACTAGAGGCTGCTAATATTTGAAATATACTAAAGGCGCCCGCAGCTTTTACTCACGACAACCATCATCTTCCCAAAATTCAACAACTTTAAAATTAAGGTCTTCACGCAAAGCTTGGTGACTGCCATTAAATGGGTGGTTCTGGGTTATTCTTTTGAGTTTGAGATAGGTAGCAGGTTATGGATCTGTGATCAAAAACAGAGATGATGATATGAAGAAGATAGAATTGTTGACTGTAACTGTGAGTCGAGTGAATCAGTGATGGTTGAGTTAGTGATGACTGTGATTGATATTACTAGTTAGATGAAGTTGGAGATGAGAGTGACGCTGTTGGGTTGAAGGAGAGAGGTCGAGTGAACTTGGCAGAGTAGCTGCTATTGATGTTCATTGCTGTCGATGGTGGCAGAGTTTAATGGCTTGAATGATGAAGTTTCGAATGAGATGAATGGCAGTTGATCGGTGATATATAGTGATGTCTCGGTGGCTGAGAGAGATGGATCGAGGCTGGAAGAGTGAGATTCGAACAAATAAAGAGAATGGCAGAGCTGAGTTGATGGTTTCTGTGGAATAATGGAGTTCGAATGGTGATGAACTCGAGTTGGGAGATTAATGATTTGGTGATTGGTAGTTGAGCTTGGTTTTGTTGATGATTGATATTGAGTTGTTGATGGTGGTTAAATGGCCAGGAAACATGGAAGAGACGCAACCATGGCAGCTCTGCAGTTTATGGCAACGAGAAGAGAAACTCGAACCCGGAGGTTAGCAAGGTAACATGGGGCTTGAGTTTCCGCTGTGGTTTGATGGTTAGTTGTCTGAGTTTAGGTGGGTCCGTTGAATTGGTTTGATTAGGAATAGTTCTAGAAGTTCACGAAATTAGTGATTCGAATTGTTAGGAGGATGGATAAAGTTTGGCTGAGAAAATATAGGAAAGAATCGGAATTAATGTCGTTGATTTTGTTGATGGATGGTGATGATTGAGGGTTGTTTTTAGAATTTTTATTGGATTACGGAACTTGAGTTTGCATGGGATTCAAGTTCGCAGCTAGGATTTGAAGTTATAAATAGAGACTTTGGTCAACAAACTACATCATCCATACCTACCTCTCACGCCTGTTTTCAACAGAGAGGAGATTTAGCTCCTCTCTCAATCTCAAGTCAACATTCACAGCATATCTATACACCACCAGCCAGCAGCAAGGAATTCACCACCAGTTCGCAGATCCTTCTTGCATTCACGATCTCCATTCCACCTACATGCTTGTTTGGATTTGCTTAGTTTGATTTTGAATTTCTAATTTTATATTTTTGTTTTATTTGTCATTTGTCTTTACTATATCTAATATTTATGGGTACTTAGTTAGTTTAGAGTGTGAGCTAAATTAATCTATTGATTATTCTTTCACTAGTAGAATGTGTTGCGATAAGTGTAATAATTTCTTGATTCTCTACACAAGTAGAAATTGCGAGACATTGCATCGGAATTTTGTGGGGCGATTGTGAGTAAAGATAACCCTAAAAAGTGGACCTTGAGCTAAGAGTTTAACTATTGGGATCAACCTAAATTCACAAATCCTAAAGCGTTTGATTGGGTTACACCTTGAGTGAGATACTACTTGGTGATTCATACGAATAAAATCTGGTAGTCGAGAGCTTTTGTACCAGGTGATAAAAGGAGTTTTGGGGAAAGCACTGAGCTAGTTGTTATTCTATGGTTGGTGATGAATAATTTTAACAAAAGATAGATAAGTATAGTACTCGAGCTAACGCATGGTAATGGCGAATGATTCTCTAATTATCTTTTCTTTTCATGATACTTTCTATTGCTTTAACAACAACCCTCCCCCCCACCCAGTATTTCCTTTTATTATAATATTGCTAATCTAAATAACATATAAATTACACAACTCTCTATGGGAATGATCCTTAGTACCGCTATATTACTAGTTAATTAGTAGGAAATATATTGATTAATTTACTGCTTTACGACACGCATCACAATGATATAATAATATATTGATTTTTTATTCATGAATTCAGATCAGATATTATCTAAAAACCAGATAAAAATTCGGATACGAACTCGAAAGGAAAAATAAAATATTTTTGTATATTTTCATATTAAAACCGGATATTTTGTGGTATTTTCATACTCAAACTTGTGAGGTTGATCGAGCGATGCTCTAACAATATGTTAACGAAGAAACCTACAATCTAGCAGTAAAACCCAGGGACCCCGTCCAGTTGAAACACTATATATGAAGTCACTATAAACACTAGTCTATTATAAACTTCGGTCTGGAATGTAGTTGAAACCGAATATACCCTCCAATCTATCAGTTGCAATCGTGCTCCTTACGTCTCTTGGATCTTGTGAGACCTAATACACTTGACTCCCCTAGATGGCGTCCTTTACATGCCTAGAGTTGCTCTGCAGTCCTTTTTGAAGACTAGTGCTACCGTGCCTCAACATGACACCTATTTGATTTCCTTCAAACATGCTTCAATTAAGGTAATGGAAATCTATTTTTATGAGGGATCTTTAGGTAAAAATGATATCAAGCAATATTCCTAATTGATTTTACCTCACAAGATCTATCTAAATCAAGTTTAAACCGTAATTTTACGGAACTATAAGGTCAGAAATGAAGAACTTTTTGTAGTTTCTATCAATCTTATTCCTTAATCAATAGTTCTTGAATGACCATATAGAAAAAGATACAAACCTTTTTAAGAGACGAACGGTTACAATAGACAAGAACTATGATGATCAAGATAAGATTCCGGATAATAAAGATCTATCAAGTAAAAGATGGTACGACCGAGCTTCATAATCCAAAGTTAAGTCTTCAAAGTCCTAACCTATTTATGTTTCTCGAGGAAACCTATGTCTATGGAGGATGACTCTTGCATAAAAAAATGCACAAGGTGTAAGGATGAAAAATCTTAGTTGTAGAGAGTCCTATATTTATAATGATGAATAAGACTAGGCCGTTTAAAGTTCAAGCTACCATTACTTGCACTCAAAGCAAGTTCTTGAACTAGTTTCCGTGTTTAATAATTACTTTGATCCCAAAAAAACTTTAACTTTTCAATATAGAATAATCCCAAGCAAGAATGTAAATCATGTAAGCATGTGAGAAGTCTTCCTTGTAATACAAAGAATAATATGCATCCCGCATATTTTTCAATCAAGGATCATGCACAGAAAGTAGCAAACGAGTTAACTAATATAGTCCTTGAACCATTAAACAAAATTGGAGTTCAGTAACAACCAAAATTTATGCGGTTTGCGAACTGAAAAACTTAGTTCGCAAATTTTAGATGTTGGAGTAGTATTGGAACATACCAAAAAGTGCATAATTCACGAACTCATGTACAAATTCACGAGTTCTGGGAACATGGTAAAAATTGTACAGTTTACGAACTTGTTGCACTTTGGAGTTTAGTAACATCAAGTTTTGTGCACAGTTCACGAATTACCATTTTCAGTTCGCAAACTCTAATGCAACTTGATGTTTGTTAGGATCTTCTTTCACAAACATAGTTTATTGAACAATAAAAATTGTTCTCTACCTTAAATGTGATAAATCCTATTAGCATCCAATGCTTGAGTTCATGTTTCGATATTAGTCAGGTACAAGCTTAAACTCGGAACTTCTTATTTATAACACATCATATACTAAAGCCATAAGATATTGCATCTGAAGATAGAATGGTAAAAACAATGAGTAAATTGGATATTCAGTCTTCATATACCTTTGTTCATGAAGTTCTTGTTGATGTCTTTGTGATCTTTATTCTTCAATTTTCAAGGGAATTCATTGATTTATGATATTGTACTACCTAATTTTGATTTTATTCCTTGACTGACTTTAGTAGAAATAAATTAAGAAATAGTTTTAGTCATCTAACATTGAAAGTAAGCTTAAAATACTAACACTTGTGGGTTTAATTGAACAATGCTTTACCAGTCTCATTTCTTATTTTTATTGGTTGTTGAGATTATTTCCAAGTTGCTTAAGGAGGTTGTTTTTAGATATAAATTTTTGGTTTTCAAGTGGCATAGGGGTACTATAGTAATTTTTCATATTCAATTCATTTCTGACGCTATTGTTTTATTTAATGCTAATAAGTTTGAGGTAAGGATATTGTATATGTTTTTTTTTTTTAATTTTTTAGCTTCTAACTGGTTTAAAGCTTAATAGTGAGAAAAGTAACAATTATATTATGCCAGCAGATAGATAATGTGTATGCCAGGTCATATACTATGCCACCTAAATATGATGTGTGATATGCCAGGTTGTATGCGAGGCTGTGTAATAGAAAGTCAGTATAAATAGGTATTTTTCTGTATTCATTTAATAAAGAAAAGAAATAAAGAAGAAAATCATTTAGAGTTTTTACTGTGTCTGTTATGGTATCAGAGCAGGCTCGTATTGGGAACAAACAATGTTTCAGCCTTATCAGAGACTTTTCAAAAAAATTCATTTGTTGTCTCGTTTCAATCAATTTCATTATTGATTACT
This sequence comes from Papaver californicum, assembly GCA_023531435.1. Lineage (NCBI taxonomy): Eukaryota > Viridiplantae > Streptophyta > Magnoliopsida > Ranunculales > Papaveraceae > Papaver > Papaver californicum. The sequence goes on from JAJJMC010005091.1 coordinate 2,898,827, forward strand.
GCTTTCTTTTTCATCTGTTCTTTCGATCTTTTCAAGTATCTTTAAAGAAGACAAATTCAACATCTCGATTGTGGCATCAAGTAATGAATGTTTCTTGAGATTTACATTTTCTTGTTTTCGATCAACTAAAAAGAAGAAGCGTGGTAGACAGTCTCTGGTGTGCAATCAATTCTTGTAAGTCTTTTTCAACAGTCTTCATCTTGGTTGCCGTAAACAATTAGTATATTCATCGATCAGAAATTTTTCATCTATTTTCTTCAAGATCATCAAGGTTTATTATCTTCATTTTCTTGAATCTTCTTCATGATTGAAACATTTCCCTCTTCATCTCTGTCTGGATCTACAACTAATATGGAAAATCCCACTTCTCGTTCAATCTCTAAAGTTTCATTAAATCAACTTACTAGTTTTGTTCAGTTAAAACTTAAGGAAGACAATTTTATCACCTGGAAAAACTTGATGAATCCGGTGATACAGAAATACAAGATCAAGAAATTTCTTGATGGGTCTTATCCATGTCCACCTCAGTTCACTAGTCCAAGGAATCAACAGAATGGAATCGAGAATCCACTCTATAGTGATTGGTTGGATGAAGATTCAACAATAACTATGTGGATTCATTCAAATATTTCTGAATCTGTGATTCCATACTTTTTCAATATCTCATTCTTTAGTTGAACTGTGGAAAAATATAGAAGAACGCTTTGGTAGAGCATCTTCTACTCATTCCATCCAATTAAGAATAAAACTGTTTTCTATTACACAGGGTAACAAATCTATCTCTTCCTTAATTAGTGAAATAAAATTTCTTACTGATCAGCTTGCATCAGTTGGTGAAATAATCTCTGATAGGGAACTGGTGGTAATCACACTAAAAGCACTCAGTGATGATTATATACCTTTTGCTACTTCGATGCGACACATGAATCCACCAGTTTCATGTATCGAGCTGCATAATAATCTCATCAGCGAAGAATCAATTATTCAAGAACGGAAGAAGAACCAGAAAGAGGATCAATCTCCAAAAGCTTTTATAGCCAACTCAGGTAGAGGATATCAGAGAACTTTTTACTCTGGATCTAGAGGTAATTCTAGTAGCTACAGAGGTTATCATAGACCTCACTACAATGGTCCAAGATATCCTAACCCATCATTCTTCCAAGATCGAGCTATAGCAGAGGATCATACTCAGTAGATAAATTTGTATGTCAAATATGCAACACTTCAGGTCATCTTGCAACAACGTGTCCTCAGCGCCTCAACTTCACTTATCAGGGCAGAGCTCCACCATCTAACTTGAGTGCAATGTTAGCAGCAGCGGACATTTTTGATGATGCTGAATGGATAGCTGACAGTGGAGCTAACCAACATATCACTTCCGATGTCAAGGTTCTTCAAGAATCAGACACTTATGATGGACCAGAAAAGATTCAAATAGCAAGTGGTGCAGGTATGGCTATAACTCATCGTGGTAGTTCTACACAGATAGTGAATAATACTTCTTTTGTTCTGAATGATGTTCTTCTTGTTCCTGAGGCATCTCACAATTTGTTGTCTGATCACAAGTTTTACCTCGGATAACAATTGTGCATTAATCCTTGATTCTGCTGGATTTATTGTGAAGGACAAGAGATCTGGGAAGATCTTTTTCCAAGGACCGCATGGGAATGGGTTGTATCCTATTACATTTGGGACAAGGCACAATTCACATATGGCTCTAGCTTCAACAGCCAAGAATAGTCTACTACTTCATCGGAGATTCGGTCATCCATTTTTCCAGACTATGCATAGGATATGCTCTCAGCTGAAAATGTCCAGTACTCTCTCTAAACCCTTTCATTGTAATGAATGAAAACTGTGTAGATAAAAGAAATTTTATTTTCAACTGTCTAGTTCAGTGGCACATAAACCATTAGAAATACTTCATATCGACCTTTGGGGTCCATGTTATGTAGACTCAGTCTCTGGGAATCGATATTATGCAAATATAGTAGATGAGTATTCAAAATTCTGTTGGCTGCTTCCATTATCTTCTAAATCAGAATTCAAGTTTGAATTTGTTTCTCAGGTAACTAGACTAGAAAATTTATTATCTACCAATGTTATAACGATAAGAATAGATAATGGTGGAGAGTTCTTAAATACATTCTTAAAGCGTTTCTGTGTGTCTAAGGGTATATCACATCAACTCACATGTCCCCATACTCCAGAACAGAACGGAGTAGCTGAAGTTAAACATGGACACCTTTTAGAGATTACAAGAACTTTTTTATATCAGACGAAATTGCCAGCATGTTTTTGGGTAGATGCAATACTAACTGCAAATTATGTTATCAATCGTCTGTCAACAAAGTCTATTCAGTATCTATCTCCTTATGAAGTATTGTATGGAAAGCCACCACAATATGAGTTTTTTAAAGTCTTTGGGTGTTCATGCTTCCCATGGTTGAAACCATATACTACTAATAAACTAGAACAACGCAGTAGGCATTGTATTTTTCTTGGATATAGTCTGAATCACAAAGGATATAGGTGCCTTGATCCCACTACTGGCATGGTTTTTGTCTCTAGGCATGAGTCCTTTGATGAGATAACCTTTCCATATTCGACTCTAGTGAATTCTGCTTCAGGTACACAAACCACAGAAATTTCCGAGTTAGATATAGCATCCAAGACTGATCATACAGCTGATACAGGACAAAATTATATAGACATAACACCTCTGCCAGACTCTTCTACTGCTGCCAACACTCACATGATGCTTACCAGGGCAAAAACTGGAAATAACAGACCTAAGGCTTATTCATCTACAAGGTGTCCATTGAATATGGCTCTGTTGGGACAGACAATACCTATACCAACTTGTATAAGCTCAGCCCACAAGGATCCAGCTTGGATAACAGCAACCAAAAATGAGTACAAGGCCCTGATAGAGGCAGGAACATGGTCCTTAGTGGATTCACCTGGTCTAAATAATGTGGTGGGCTGCAAATGGATATTTCGGGTGAAATATAATCCTGGTGGATCAATTGACAGATACAAATCCCGATTTTTTGGTAGCAAAGGGATACCACCAACAACAAGGATTGGATTATGATGAAACGTTTAGCCCAGTGGCAAAACCAGCAACAATAAGGGTTGTGTTAGCTCTAGCAGTTCAATATGATTGGAAGTTACATCAATTAGATGTATCTAATGCCTTCCTCCATGGTGACCTCAAAGAAGAAGTGTACATGGCCCAACCACCTGGCTATATTGATGCAACCATGCCCAAAGTTGTGTGTCTTTTTCACAAGGCAATATATGGGCTTAAACAGGCTCCACGAGCCTGGTATGAGAAACTAAGCAAAAGCTTACTACAACTACAATTTGTTCACTCCCAGGCTGATTCTTCCTTATTTGTTCATCGTACAGGATCGATAATAACTATTGCACTAGTCTATGTAGATGATATAGTGTTGACTGGAAACTCAAATAAACATCTAACTCAAGTCATTCAGGAACTGCAACTAAGCTTCCCTATAAAAGACTTAGGAAATCTCCATTTTTTTCTGGGCCTAGAGGTAAAAAGAACTATTGGGTCACTGTTCCTTGGACAATCCAAATATGCAATGGATCTGTTGCTGAAGCATCACATGGAGGGATCAAAGCCCAGCCAAACACCATTATCAACTTCTTCAACGCTCAGCAAAGACACATGAACTCTGCTGGAAAATCCGACTGTTTATCGGTCCTTGGTGGGAGCACTCCAATACATGACTTGGACACGACCGGATATATCGTATGCAGTCAACCTTGTATGCCAGTTCATGCACGAGCCAAGAACATCACATTTAGAGGCAGCAAGAGGATTCTACGTTATATTAAAGGCACCCTGCAACATGGACTATTGTTCACAAAAGGAATAACTACTCTAACAGGGTATTCCAATGCGGACTGGGGAGGTTCTATTGATGATCGGAGGTCAACGGGAGGATATGCAATCTTCTTAGGATCCAATATAGTAGCTTGGTCATCTAGGAAACAAACAACTGTGGCTCGCTCTAGCACGGAGGCTGAGTATAGGACATTAGCTCATACTGCGACAGAAGTGGTATGGCTTTGTTCTCTCTTTAGGGATCTATATTTTCATCCAACAGGGGTACCAAGAGTAGGCTGTGACAATATAAGCTCTATAAGCTTGGCATCAAATCCAGTACTTCATTCAAGAATGAAGCATGTACACATTGGCTATCACTTTGTCCGTGAGTTAGTACATGATCATGCTCTTGAGGTCTTCTATGTACAGACAGTACAACAACTAGCAGATATCTTCACGAAATCCTTACCTGGACCAAGGTTTATAGATCTCAGAAGCAAGCTCAAGGTTGTTCCTCAACCTATGAGCTTGAGGAGGGATAACAACTATACTATGCCAGCAGATTGATGATGTGTATGCCAGGTCATATACTATGCCACCTAACATATGATATGTGATATGCCAGGCTGTATGCTAGGCTGTGTAATAGAAAGTCAGTATAAATAGGTATCTGTCTGTATTCATTTAATAAAGAAAAAAATAAAGAAAAAAATCATTTAGAGTTTTTACTGTGTCTGTTAAAAAGTATAATTACAAGCATAGGTGGATATTATTTTGATAATGAGCTAGCCGGAGTTACGAAGGAGGTTGGCTTCACTACTTATTCAGTATTTGGGGCTTTTTATAGGACCTACAAGAAGAAATAAGGCAGCTTGGAATTCAGTAACTGAAACGATGGGGAAAAAGAGTTAGCTACTTGGAAGACTAAGTCCTTATCTAAAATAGGTAGACTATCTATTATTAGAAGCTCACTTGAAAGCCTGCCAGTGTATTATAGGTCTCTTCAATAATTTTTTGCTTAGAGTGAATTGAAGAGGAACAAGATAACGAGAACATTTTTATGGGGTACTAATTCAAAATGTATTGGATATCTTGGGAACTAACATTATTTTCCAGTTTCCAGTCGATCTCAAAATGCAACTTGGTAGATGTATGTGAAGGTCGATAATTAAAAAATTTCATGATACGAAAGATTTCATCCAATTAAAGATGGAAAAGGGTAATAATGTTCGTTTTTCGCAAGACAGTTGGTCATCTAATTATTAAATATTTCAGCTGAAGCATCTTAGGCTTTTTAAACTGTGCTTGCAAGAGAATGCAAGTATATGTCGTCTTTTGTCTACTATTATTGATTTCAGGAAAGAACTGGACCATGAAGAGAGGATAGATTTACTTGAACTTAAACATGATATTGGAAACTTTCAATTTCAGGGCTTGGGCTTAGATAATATAATAACTTTTTTTCTTCGAGAGATTTTGATGCTGCGGGTATTTCTCCATTTACTGTTTTTTTCCCTTACAAGATTATATAGAAATCAGTAATGCCTTTTAAGATATCGTTTATTTTTTGGTCACCTTCCATAATGCATTGCCATCGAGAGTTACTCTACGTCAGAGAGGCGTTCAAATCCTTTGGCAACTTGTGTTCTATGCAGCTGCGAAGAAGAAGTCTTTCCTCATTTTCTATTGCACTATAATTTCTCTCTGAAAGTGAGGAACTATTTTGTAAATTCTTTTGGCATCAGCTGGGTCATTCCAAGGAGCGTGATGCCTCTTCTATCTTTGTGGATATTAAGAAAGCTTAGCAAGGGGAGATTGAAGCTATGGCCTATGATGCCCTATGTTGTTGTATGAGAACTGTGGAAAGAAATTCCAGGGTTCATGGAAGTAGACCAAAAACAATTGAACAAATTAAAATAAAGGCAAAACAGGACCTCATTTTTTTCGGTTTCCTTTGATGATGTCTTTAAGCACTATCCTATTCATTCGATGAGAAGATCATTGGGTTGCAATTTCTATGCTTTGTTTTTCTTTGTGAGATGTTTAATCATACTTTGTACATATTTTTTCATTTTAATATAACCTTTCTTCTTTCTCAAAGAAAAGAAAAATACAGATTGCTGAGTGACGTCCCTGCTTTATATAGTTAATTTCGTTTTGAAAACATGTTGGTTTATTATTATTACCATAAAAGGTTGCAAAGAGAGGGCTTCGGATCTCTCGTCTCTCTTTCGCGTGTGTTCTCGTGTCCCTCCAATTACATATCACGGTGTGGCGTCACAACTTTCTCTTGATATATCCTAATGAAATCTATTATTAGGGATGCAAGATGGGAAATTTGAGGGTCGACAAGAAGAAAACAATAGGGTCATCTATAGTAAACGCTGATCACCTTTTATCCTACTATTTTTAGTAATAACTAAAATATCCTCTGTTAATTTATACTAATAAAGTTTCGAATTGAGTTTGTTTGATTATTTGTCTCATGACTAATGTACATCAAAAATGAATTTTTAATAGTTGGACGACCTGAATGCAGTGGGAATAAACTGAGAACCAAAAGAAGTTCCAAAAATGGTAAACCACATCAGAGAAATGGACGAGGAGGGTTTCATATCATCTTCAAGAAGAAGATGGAAGATCAAGAAGACTGGAAACAATAGGGGAAGTGATATCATCAACTTTGACAGAAAAGATCAACTTGGAAGAGGGTATTCTATTTATGTTGAGCGAAAGAAAATCGGAGGATCATCGGGAATGAAGGGCTCAAAAAACATTATTCACTTATCTATTTGGTCAGGGAAAAGAAGAAGCTTATGTTGGATCAGTTTCAAGGGGGGAGAATGGATGAAGCAGGTGTTCAAGGAGGAGGCTGAAAGTTGCGGTGGTAAGCAAGGTGGTAGAGAGTTTAAGGAACAAGAAGAATGGATGTCGGTCTCCAGAAATGAGAATGAGTATGGAGAATTTATTAGACTAAAAGTTTCTCATAACAGAGATTTTCCGTCCATCCACTTCTTTCCAGCCGGTTTCAATGGGGAAGGATGGAGGAAATCTGGTAAGCTTCTGGAGGACATCATGTACTCTATTCTGGTCAGGAGCTTAGGGAAGGGACATTCTTGGGGTTTACCTATAAGGAAAGAGTTAAAACCTGGAAGCCAGTTAGAAAACTGTTCTTTGAACTTGCCTATTGAAAATGCTAGCAAGTTAGTCACAAATCCCAATCAGGAACTCCATTCTTTGTGGCAGAGAACTATGGTTGTAGAAATAAACTCCATGGACTTTCAATGGAAAGATATGGGAGCCTGGTTGTCATCTAAGTTCGAATGGTATTTCGGTTTTGATCTTCAGCCAATCGACAGGAACAAAGCAGTATTCACAATTAAGACTCATAAAGAATTTTCGAGAATCAAGAGCATAAGAAGTGGGCAATTCGGAGACCTCTTGATCCATATATATCCCTGGTATGCATGCATTAATCAAATTCACAAACCTAATCCGCTAGAAACTAAACATCTCTGGATTGGCATCAAAGGAATCCCTTTTGACCTCTATGACTACTACTCTTTCAAGGACGTCGGCGAACTATTTGGAGGGCTTGTTGAAGTATGGCCTGAGACATCTCTGGCTTCCAATCTCTCCGAAATTCGCCTGAAAGTGAAGGGGCCGGTAAGTAACGGCATCTGGTGCCAAGTACTAAATCTAAAGAACACTAAAATCTGGGGACAAATTTGGCTGATTGGGGAAGTTCTGGAACCCTCAAACCCCATGTTCCATCCAATCTCCATTGAGGGGTCTAGACAGACTCAAAAATTCAAAAGGGTATGGCGCTGGAAAAGGGAAGAAACCACCGGTGTTCATGAAGAAGACAGATCACGTGTTGTTGTGGGATTGGAGGAAAAAACCCTTTCGCTGATTGGACACCCATCTAGTCTATATGGCAGAGGGGGAGTGGGCATCGCAGAGAAAAGACGGATTGGTGGGGGCGTCAGGCCACATACACCACCTGTTTCTGTCCTGGTACGGAGTACCTTTAATTCAAATTTTATGTTGGAACCGGTTTCTGAAAACAGAGAAACTGAGCGGCACATGCGAGAAGAAGAAGACAAGATAGTTGGTATTGGTCTTGGGCCACTCTCAGTGGGCTCATCTCAACCACAACTAGTGGGTCAGGAAGACGAGAACAAATCTAGCCCATTCGACGCAGCTGATCATTTAGGCCTGATTTCTTCTTCTGCTCCCCCAGGCCTGGTTGTTGTGAACCCCCCCAACCCAATTCCAACGGGCTTGTCCTTTGGAAGTAATGATTCTATTTCAGTCCCATTGGGCAATTCCTCTTTGAGACAACTTAAGAAGAAGCTAAAGACCAAACTCTCCAATTCTTCATTTGAGGAAGTTTCAAGCAAAAGAAGCAATAGAGTTTTGGAGGGGGCTTCCAAATCCGAGCAAGAAAACTTTGGTCGAAATGCTCCGTTCGAAGGCTCCAAGGATTTCTCGCGCGGAAGCTTGGGGCCGGTGCCGATATCAAATGATGGAATCGAAAGCTCTCGTCGCATAGTGGGTGAAAATTTGGAGATGGCTAATGAAATCCACGACAAACTCAAGTTTCTCTTTGATAACCTTAAGAAATCCGGTAATTGCTCGGGGATTGAATTATCCAACAAAGAAATAAATTTTGTTTCAATTTCCATTCTCTCTCATGCGCATGCTTTTAAAGATGATATTGACATGGAGATAGCTCTACAAGCTAGGGTCGTTGATGCTTGGGCTCTCCCGTCTTTTCTCTTGGGTATATATTTTATTGTGATGTTTAAGTTAATTTCTTGGAATGTTAACGGGCTTGGAGCCCCGGATAAACGTTCTAAATTAAAAAAGCTTGTGAAGATATGGAAACCTACTATTCTTATGTTACAAGAAACTAAGCTTAGCTATTGTAGTGATGCGATTGTGCGGCAATGTTGGGGCTCTTCTCCGTGTAAATGGGTGGCGCTTCATTCTCTTGAAAGATCGGGAGGAATTTTGTTGATATGGAATTCGGATTTGATTGAAATGGAAAACTCTCTCGAAGGCAATTTCTCCATTAGTATTCAATGCCGAAATGTGGATGATAATTTTCGTTGGGCTCTCATTGGGGTGTATGGCCCTTGCAATGCGCGAGAGAAGAAAAGCTTTCGTATGGAGCTCGCTACTTTGCATGGTTATTGGGAGGTATTTCCTCTTTGTTTTGGTGGTGACTTCAATGAGACTAGATTCGTGGAGGATCGTAGAAGTTGTCGTAGAGTCTCATCTTCTATGAGACTCTTCAACAATCTTTGCAATGACCTTGATCTCGTGGACTTACCTCTCTTCGGCGCTAAGTATACTTGGGGAAGACCGCCGAATAAGAGGAGCAAGTTAGATCGTTTTCTCTTCTCCTCGGATTGGGAAGATCATTTCTCAAATCTTGCTCTCAAACGCCTTGCAAGACCCTTCTTGGATCACTTTCCTATCGAATTAGGCGACGTGGACTCGGATTGGGGCGCTTGTCCATTTCGGTTTCAATTAGCTTGGCTCGAGGGCACTAACCTTATCCCCCTCTTAAAGATTGGTGGGAATCTTTTTCTTTTGAAGGTACGGCCGGAGAATGTTTTGTCAAGAAGCTAAACGCCTTAAAGGAAAAGTTGAAAGTGTGGAATAAAGAAGTGTTTTGGGTGTGTTGATAGGGCTATGGACACGGCTCTCAACAAGTTAAGGAATTAGACGATCTTGAAGATGGTAGGGGTCTCTCCTTAGGAGAAGAAGCCTTGCTAGTGACGGCCAAAGTGAATTTTGATTTGGCTCATCGTTGGCAAAGTATATTATGGAGACAAAAATCTAGAATAAGATACTTAAGAGACGGAGACCGAAACACCAAACATTTCCACCGTGTGGTAAAGGGTCATAGAACTCGAAACAACATCAACAATCTTAAAATCAATGGGCTTTGGACCGGTAGTAAAGATGCAATTAAAGCGGGAATCGTCATGCACTTTGAATCCGCCTTCAAGGAAATCTCAAACAATCGGCCGAGGATCAAAAATATGTGCCTTAAGAGTATTGACGAGAATGCCCGCATTTTGTTAGAGAGAGCTTTTAGTGAAGAGGAAGTGAAGAATGCCATTAAAGGGTTGGGTATTGACCGTGCACCGGGCCCGGATGGTTTCCCCATGAAATTTTTATTGTTTGTTGGGACTTTATTAAAGAAGACATAATGAAGATTTTTAAGGAATTCCATATCCGCAATATCCTTCATTCGTCTTTGAAAAACAATTTCATTGCTCTCATTCCAAAGAAGCCGGGTGTAGAAGAAGTTAAAGATTTTCGTCCAATTAGTCTCGTTGGGAGTGTGTACAAAATCATCTCAAAAAGTCTTGGCGGAGCGTCTTAAGGTATTTCTTCCTTCCCTTATTTCTTCTTCTGAATCTAGTTTTATCAAGGGAAGACAAATTCTTGATGGAGTCTTAATAGCAAATGAATGTGTGGATTCTAGAATTAGGCTTAATATTCCGGGGTTGGTTTGCAAGCTAGATTTTGAGAAGGCTTTTGACAATGTAAATTGGAATTTTCTAAATGAAGAGCTCTACAAAATGGGGTTTGGAGGTATTTGGAGAGCTTGGATTAGAAATTGTCTATCCTTCGCTAAGTTTTCGGTTCTTGTCAATGGCTCCCCTATCGGTTATTTTGGTAGTGAAAAGGGGCTTCGTCAAGGAGATCCTCTTTCTCCCTTTCTCTTTACAATTGTTGGAGAAGTGCTTATTTGTATGTTGAGCAAAGCACAAGATAATGATCAAATTTTGGGGTTCTCGGTTAAGGAGGGGGAACAAAAATCAATCATTTGCAATTCGCCGAGGACACTATTATTTTCCTAGACGCCAAGGAGGAGCAAGTCGAATCCCTTCGGTACCTTCTTCTTTGTTTTCGAATTAGTTTCGGGTTTGAAGATTAACTTCTCCAAGAGTAGTTTGTATGGAATTGCGATCGAAGAGGGAGCCGAAAATTATGCAAACATGTTGGGATGTAATTATGCAAATCTTCCTAGTATTTATCTTGGACTTCCATTGGGAGATAAGGCTAGAGGTTCACAAAAGTGGGAAAAAATTATTGATGGTTGTGCGAAGAGAATTTATTCTTGGAACGGAAAAACATTGGAAAGAGGAGGTAAATTAACTCTCATTAAAAGTGTCCTAGCTAGTTTGCCTATTTATTATCTTTCCCTCTTTCTTGCACCTTGTTCCATCACTAAGAAGCTTGATAAAATTGTGAGGAACTTCTTATGGGAAGATGGCGAAAATACTAAAAGAATTCACAATGTTAGTTGGAAATTGGTGATTAAACTAAAGAATAAAGGGGGCCTCGGCATAAGAAGAGCCAAGCAAGTAAATTCGGCCTTACTAAAAAAATGGTGGTGGCGGTTTGGAGTAGAGAAAGAAGCGTTATGGAGGAAGATCATAGTAGAAAAGTTTGGTGAAACCTCAACAGGTTGGGAAACTCTCCAACCCAAGGGACCCAAAGGAGGTAGTCTTTGGTTTAATATCTACAAAGAACTCAATGATTTTAAAAATAATTTTAAATTCAAAAATGGCGAGGGAAAAAAAATTAGATTTTGGGAAGACCATTGGATTGGTGAATGAAGGTTATGCGACTTGTTCTATCTAGCCTATGAAGCCTCAAAGACCAAGGATTTAGTGGTGGCAAGTATGTATGAAGTAGTCGGTGATAGCATTCGATGGAAATTTATGTCTCGAAGAAGATTCTCTCTCTCCATCTCGCGTGAAGTCTCAACCATTTCCAACCTTCTTTCTTTCGTTTCTATTCAAGAAGGTGTCTTGGATAGCCGATTTTGGGTCGGAAACAAACAAGGTTATTATAGGTCAAGGATGGCATTAGAAGGGAAGAGGAGCTAGATGACTCAAATTATGCGTCCGAGATTGTGTGGAGTCGGGATTACCTTGTAAAATCAACTTCTTTCTTTGACTTCTCTCTCATGATAGGATTTTGACTAAGGACAAGCTCATTAGAAGGGGGATGAATGTCTCTAGTTTATGTTGCTTTTGCGAGGTAAACGATGAAACTAGTACTCACTTATTTTATGATTGTTGGAGGATCCATCGAATTTGGGACTACTTTCTAGAAGGAGTTGAGGGGCATTGGAATTATTCTTCTAACATCAATCTCAATGTAAAATCTTGGAGCGCCAATTGGGGAGATGAAAGGCTCGATAGAATTTGGAGAAATATTCCGGTATCAATTTGGTGGTGTGTTTGGAAGGAACGGAATGCAAGAATTTTCCATAACAAGAAGAAGCATTTGAGAAGCCTCATTAGAAATATTAAACTTCAAGTGTTCTTTTGGGCCGAAGCTAAGACAAGAATGCTAGGTCTAACGACAAATGTGATAGTAGCATTATGGGATTCGTTATTTCGCACTCCTTAGCTTAGTCGTTAGACGTGTGTCGTTTGGTGCGTTTTTTACTTTTTCCCTTGTTTCTCTTTTTTCGGTTCCCGGTTGTCTTCATTGGGTTGAGGTACCCCTCTTAAGTACCTTCTCTTTAATGAATTTCCTTTTGATCGATCAAAAAAAAAATTATATTAATAAACTTAATTAGTTAAATTAATTAAATGTTAATGGTTAGATTAGATTCATAAATTTAATTTAACATTTAGAATTAATAAACGATATGTTTTCCACATTTTTATTTTCAGGACATTTTACGGCTAGAAGTTTATCATTGCCTAACCATAGAAATCCTAAAAAACCAAAATACGGCTAGGAACTTCAACTACGAGTCGTAAGTTACAGCTAGGAATCAAGACTATGACCTAGCTGTAATACATTTTCTATGGCTAGGAAACCACTATTTATGGCTAAAAAATTATGTCATGAAAATTTATATTTTTCAGAATCAATTAAAGGTAGGAATTCATCATTTTCTAGACGTAAACAACAAAATAGTACTAGCCTACGACTAGAAAATAATAAATTTCTAGTCGTAAATGAACTGCTTATGGCTAGAAATAGATGAACATCTAGCCGTATGCAGTGTTTACGGCTAAGAGTTCATTTGCTCCTAGTTGTAAATAGTTTTTGAAAGTAAAATTGAATTCTAAATTGATCAAATCTAATATATTTAAGCAATCAAAAACAACAACAAAAATTATGGGTTTGACAATTTTTACCTATTAGAAGTCATGGTTAGAATTTAGAAGATTATCTGGTTGTTGAGCTAGTTTTTTGTTCGTAAATAAGCGTAGGTTTTTATATATATATATAAAGGTTACGGAAGAGAAGATAAGAAGAAAAATAATAAATTTTTATTATATAGTTAGGTTTGATTTGGATAGAAAATAAGTTAGATTTATTTTAGATGGAAAAATAAAAAGATAGTTTCCATATTTACCAGCTATTAAAACATCCCATAACCTAATATACAGATATTTTAAAATATTTTACAACCCTCGAAAAAAATCATGCATCCTTAATAATAGGTTTCGATGGGTTAAACACTGGAATTGGATGTTGATATCGCCGTTATGAGTGAGAAATTTAACTTCCAAGTTGTAACATCCCAAAGGCAAAGGTATACAAAATACAAATACATCACTCGCTCTATCTCTCTCAATTTTATTATTCCCGCCGTCGGTCGCGTCACTTCATTCATTTTATTTCTTCAAGTTTCTCACTTTTTTATTTATCATTCCACGTTGATGTCGAATCAAGATTTCTAGGGTTATTCCTTGTTCCTGAGGTAACTTCTTTTCTTATTTCATTGTAAATACCTAGTCGCTCGTGTGTATTTTCACAAAATCACACTAGTTTCGGAAGTATAGCTATAAATGCTTCTCATTTCCTAACCATGATTACATAAATTTTAGATTTTTTTTGTAGGTTAACACACTTTTTTTCAGATAAAGTAGTAGTTTTTCTTAATTTGTTTCACTTATCATTTATTACTCAGTGTAGATCCAGGAGTTTGATTTTTGTAGTTTCTATATTCATGTTATATCGATACGTCAACTTTTTTTAGGGTTTTGGGTACCTCTTCTTTCTCATTTCCTTGATGGGTTTTTGTTTTCTCAGTTGCTCACGATGCCCTAGTTTTTTCTTCTTTATTCTCAGTAGGGTAATATTTTGCCTCTTTACATGATTATATTGATTCATTTTTTCTTTGCTGATTTTTTTTTCTAGGTAAGTGATGGAAACTGGGGGTAATTCCCTTCCATCAGGCCCCGATGGGGTGAAGAGGAAGGTATCATATTTTTATGATCCTGAAGTTGGAAATTACTATTATGGACAAGGTCACCCAATGAAGCCTCACCGCATTAGAATGACCCATGCACTCTTGGCTCATTATGGCTTGCTTCAGAATATGCAAGTTTTAAAGCCTTTTCCTGCTCGAGATAGGGATCTTTGTCGGTTTCATGCCGATGATTATGTTGCTTTTTTAAGAAGTATCACTCCAGAAACCCAGCAGGACCAACTTAGGCAGCTAAAGAGGTTCAATGTCGGTGAAGATTGTCCTGTCTTCGATGGTCTTTATTCTTTCTGTCAGACATATGCTGGTGGGTCAGTTGGTGGTGCTGTGAAGTTAAACCATGGACTTTGTGATATTGCGATAAATTGGGCAGGTGGGCTTCATCATGCTAAAAAGTGCGAGGCTTCTGGATTCTGTTATGTGAATGATATCGTGTTGTCGATTTTGGAACTTCTCAAAACACACGAGGTTTGTGATATAAGCTTATTTCTTTTCCTGATTGTAAATTGTAAATTGTTATTCATGACTATAAGTTATACAGCTGTTAGTCATTTGCTTAAAACTCCAGTACCTAAGTTTTACTAGTCACTGAAGTTTGAACCTCTGACTCGAGGTCGAAACTCATACATATATGTGTGCTCCAACTTCGAAAATGAATGAGAGTATCTTATGCTAGAGTCTAGATTACACTTCAGTTAAATTAATTTGAATGTTCCATTAAGAGTGTTTTAGGCAAGTATTGATGATGATTCCTTTTTGAGGAATGTAGTGCATTTTGTATAATACTTAGTTCCTTCTGTTTCGTTGTTTCCATTTTTATGTCTGATTTATATGTATTGTCCATGTCGCAGCGGGTCCTGTACGTGGACATAGATATCCACCACGGAGATGGAGTAGAGGAGGCTTTCTACACAACTGACAGAGTCATGACTGTTTCTTTCCACAAATTTGGCGATTATTTTCCAGGCACAGGAGACATACGAGACGTTGGATATGGGAAGGGGAAATACTACTCCCTGAATGTACCCCTTGATGATGGGATTGATGATGAGAGCTATCAGAACTTGTTCAAACCACTGATGGAGAAAGTGATGGAAATTTTTAGGCCTGGTGCCGTGGTTCTTCAATGTGGCGCTGACTCCTTATCTGGAGACAGGTTAGGTTGCTTCAATCTTTCCATCAAAGGTCATGCTGAGTGTGTGAAATACATGAGATCCTTTAATGTGCCATTGCTGCTGCTGGGTGGTGGAGGATACACAATACGTAATGTTGCTCGTTGTTGGTGCTATGAGGTACATATGATGTTCATAAAAGCTTGATGAAAATTTATTTGAACTGTTTTTATAACTCGTATCCATATTATATCAGAACACCTTGAAGTTTAAAGTTGTAAACTACCCTTATTCAACTTCTTCATAAAAGCTGCTATGTATGCTTCATATCAAACGGATATGTTTATTTTTTGTTAATAGTATTGCGTTTTAAGTCAATGAGGAGTTACACCGAGCGTCATTTAAAATTTTATTGTTTCTTTTTTATTACATCAGCTATAGCTTAGCATCTTATCTCTAAATCACGATTAATAAAAGTTCACGAGCACAACTGTTGTGCCCTTAGCATTATACCTCTCAAAATTGAAACTGGAATTGGTTTTCAGCATTCAGTTAAAAAGATTGTATAGTTGTCATTTATGTTACCTATTTTATATAAATCTTGATGGGCCTCAGCTGGTATCCTGTTTAAACTCCTAGTTGTTTATTTTAATGTGACATTGAGATCTGACTTGTTAGAATTGATGTTGATTTCTTAGACTTTTTTCTCAAAGGGGCTTATTTAAGCTGCTTATACTTAGATGGATAATATTGGTTACGACAAATGATAAGCTGTATTAACTTGTTGAACTTAAAGATCAAGTTCTTGTTACATGGCAGAGATTATTCTTGTATGTTGAATCAAGCTTTTCTGGTTTTTCCAACTCAAGAGTTCAGTCTTATCATGCATATAAATTTCATGAAATTGTAGTGTCTTGTCGGTCATATTCATAATTCTTACCAATTAGTCACCTGCTGTGTACGTTTACTTTTTCATTTCCTGGTTATTTGTAGCTTCTAACATTTTTGTATATCGAGAGCAGACAGGAGTTGCACTTGGTGTAGAAATTGAAGACAAGATGCGACAGCATGAATACTATGAGTATTTTGGTCCTGATTATACTCTCCATGTTGCTCCCAGTAATATGGAGAATAAGAATTCACGTCTGATATTGGAAGAGATAAGAGGGAAGCTTCTGGAGAATCTCTCGAAGCTTCGGCATGCACCTAGCATCCAATTTCAGGAAAGACCACCCGACACAGAGCTTCCAGAGGTCTATTTTCTGCATCTATTATCTTTATTAAATTTTATCTGTTACTTCTACATCTCTCCTGACTCCCTCTAGTATCTATCGCTTTCTCTGTCTGTCCTGCACTGATAATTACTGGAACCTCCACTAGTGGATGCACTTCCCCTATAATTGTTAGCACATGGGATGTGATACTAAGGGTAAAAAAACATTGTCATTCAATAAAAAAAAAGTTAGTGTACTTCTTTTGGAGAGGATTATCACTGTTTTCAAAATAAACTCATTTCGTATCTGAAGTTTTTCGCTGTTTTATTTCTCAAGTTAGACTCAAAAATTGTTTTTCGTATGCGAGAAACACAAGTATGACTTCTAGTTCCAATGTCCTTATCTTGAAAGCTAAGTCATCAAATGCTGAATGCAGGGAGATGAAGATCAAGAGGATGCAGATGAGAGATGGGGTCCTGATTCTGACATGGAAGTTGACGACGAGCGGTACTTTTCTTATGTCTTTTCCTTGTTTTGCTGTGAAGTGATCTAAAAATCTCTTTTTTAGCGGCTGTTAACATTTTGGTTCTGCCTACAGTAAGCCTCAGTCAAACTACTCTCAGCCTGCAAGAGTGAAAAGAGAAGTCGTCGAACCTGACGTTAAAGATATGGTATTTCCTGTTCCTGATCTCAAATTTGATTCACTTCATGTGACCTTATCAACAATCAGATACTAGACATGTTGCTTACCTAGGGTCTGTTTTTTCACTGAAATATGTTTTATCCTTAAAGTTAATAGTGGAGTTTTTTGTTGTACAAGAAACGGATAAAAACATCATAACAATCATATGAAAGAGTTTGATACCGATAATGCATCTCAATCTTGTAGGAGGACCAGAAAGTTGCAGTAGAGCAAGTCAAAGGCGTGGAAACAATAGCAGAAGAAAATTCAGGCTCTAAGGTGAATTTCTAATTACACACCTTTACAAAGCAAAAGTGGTTCAAGATGCCTTATTTATTATGTTACGCCTCACCTGGTTGAAATCAAAACACAGTCACCAATCTGACAATGCAAAGCAAAAATCTCAACATGTTGTCTTGGTCTTGTCTGGACCAGTTTGTCTGGACTAAAAGGCCAGAGTGTGCCTTTCTGAATAGTGAACACTATTACATTGAAAACCAAGTGTACTCATTCTTCCACCTTAAATTTATTCTGCTTGTTTGGTTCTTATTTTTCAGGCTCCAGATGCCGGCCCTATGTCAATAGATGAACCAATACCTGTGAAAGTCGAACAAGAAAACGTGACCAAGCCATCTGACCAGTCTGCTCAGATGTACCCCAAACCATAAATAGTAAAATTTTAATTTACCAATGGTAACAGCAATAGTCCGTTGATCTGTAAATCTATCAATGAGCTATATTTATGTTGGGATATCTTCTGTTTATTATTTTCTTTGCTTCTTTTTTCCAGGTGGGTTTAGTCACTTTTGTGTTTATTTTTTGCACCTTTTGTACATGTAATGCTTGACTAATAGGGTAAGGTCAGGTGAGAGACCCCAAACCCATCAGCTTTTTCTAGTTTTATTTGTCGATAGTGAGTTTCTCCCTCTGTTACGAGATATCATTAATACTGGAGTTTCACTCCCGACATTTTAACTTATTGAGCACATTAATGAAAGGAAACTTCCATAGGTGAAAGATGTGATATTGGATATCTGACTAATGATGAAACTGTTCTGTTTTGTGGGGAGTTTGTATGAAATTTTATTCTTTTTCACCACATAACTGTTCGATTCTTTGTTTTGTTTTAGACTATTGATTTTGCTGTTGTAGAGGATGAAAGGGTTTACAGGGTTTTTTTGGTTTTCCATGTGTAGCATGTAATAGAGGATTGCAGTCTTTTTTTTCTTTCCATAAATTTTTTTAGTGGCTGCCGGGTGTTGAAATCATGTCACTAGTTTCATCACCGGATGAGTTTACCACTCCACAGCAGTGACATAGGCAGAAATGTGGAGTCTTAGCAGGTCTTTTATGGATCCCACTGGCACTCGTGATGAGTAAGAAAAAAAAACAGGTAGACGTCGTGGAGGTTCAGTAAGAGTAAAAATACTAAAAAGAAATAGGGGAACAACGAAGAACATCATCATCAAATAAGTTTAGTTCTCAGTTACTGCATCAATCCATTGTAGTCCAGCCCGGTTAGGATACCTGGCTTTCACCCAGGCGACCCGGGGTTCAAATCCCGGCAATGGAAATCTTTTTTAGTTTACCAAAATTATTAAGTGAACCTCGTCTAGTGTATACAGAGAGGGTATAGGCAGGCAGCAAATGCTTTTGGCTCATGATCACAATGCACATCTTTTTCCTGCACCACATGTACCTTCTTCTGCTCTTAGCTTATTAGCACAAGACGTTAATGACTCATTTGTACAAGCCTTAGGTTGCTTTTACATTTATATATTGATTTGTTAGCCATATTTTTTAAAAAACTAGTAATATTCAGCGAGCACATTCTTCTCAGCTTTGGAGTTATAATTGATCAAGATCATAAGATTCATAACCAATCAATTGTTTGCTGCATCATACGCGTTTGTATATTAGCTGTATTGACTTTGGCAACACATCAAGTATACTAAAGACATCCACAGTTCACATTCAACACTTCAACACTTCAATTGAATCTTTGGTAGTATATGTTTTATGTTTTATTAAGCCATTAATTAATAATAGATTCATTAGAGTATGATGGACGCAGCTTAGAGAGTTGATTATTTATTAAGTAATGACAATTAGAGGGTTAATTATTATTATTATCTATTATGGTACTAGGTCTAGTCAATAATCAGGACAACACAAATGATTAATATCGAATTTTTCTTTTTTTGTTTGTATTCTGAAGGATGAACTCTGCAAAGCACATCACATGTAGATCACAGTTAGCCTCATCATTTGCTTGAAAAAAAGAAGCTGCCACAGCCAGACAAGCGCAGTATTAGGATCCGGTGAAGAGTTGTGGTCAAGATTCATAGCCCTTGCAAAATTAAAAAAAAAAATGAGATACCTACGGCACACAAGGACTGACTAGCTAGTTCCTGAGAATGGAAGATAAGCAATCTAACTATTGAAAAGAAAACCGCGGAATCATATATCATCCTCAATTAATTCTTCATCCAACATTATTGAGAGAGAAAGAGAAAATGCAGAAACTTAATCACCACCCACTTCCCAGATTGATCTATCGCTTCTTCAATAACACAAGAATAATTTATAAATACTAATTAGGAAATTTCTCATCAAGCACATGCCATAAAGTCATTAAGCTAGCTAGACCATTTCTTTACATAACTAGATCATGAGTTTCCTAGCTAATTAACTCTACTTATTATATAAATAAATAGATAAATTCCATCACTAAGGTAACACCGGTTGTTTTTTAAGATAAATTTAACGGGCCATGGGCTATAACCCCACTAGTCTATACCTCTCACCACTAAAAACTTACTAAAAACAAAAATCCTATTTAAATAAATCCCTCTAAACTACCCTTTACATTAATTCAACCCAACAAAAAAATAAAAATCAACCCATTCTTAGGGAAACTTCAACGGACGAGGGGACCAAAGAGTAAAGATTACATTTACTCTTTGGTCGCCTAAATTCAAGCGCAACATGCGATTATATTTGGGTTTTGGGCGACTATATGTACAGTACCAGAGCAGTTTTACTCTGAAACATATATATAGTCCCACGCTCTTGTAAATATGCGTTAACAAAAAACGCTTCGTTAAGAAAGCGTTTCAAAACACGGACGCAGTGCCTGAAAAGCGTTTGATGAGACGCTCACAAAAGAATGCGTATGAAATAACGCTTCACTAGGAGAACGCTGGCAGAAGAAACGCAAGCCAAATGAGCGTCTGGTTAAAACGTTCTACTGAAATAACGTCCGTATATAATACGTTCTATTAAAAAGACGTCCGATAACAGGCGCTCTCTTAGGAGAGCGTCGGAGCACCAGAAGCTCTCTTAGGAGAGCGCCGGAGCACCAATCTTATTAACGCTTACACTGGTGGACGTGCTTCATTACGCTTCTTTAGGTGAACGTGAAACTCATCTCACGCTTCTGTTGGTGGACGTTTCAATACTAAGCGCTATTATAAAGGGGTTTCTGGCATTCATGCGTCTTTTAGGCACAGCGTATATCACTAAACGTCCATTAATGTGGACGTTAAACATACGTTTGATTAAGAAGCGTACGAGAATGCAAACGCTCATTTATAAGTGCGTCTAGTTCCAGAATATGAAACGCTCACCCAAATGTGCGTCCAACGACATACGTCCCACTACAGAAACGTCCGTGTCACCTAACGTTCTCTTAAAATAGCGTTTTATAACAGACGTCTAATTAAAACGACGTGCGATCATATTTACTCACAAAACCGTTGTGTAAAAAATGAAAAACGAGCAAATTTTTTTACTCTTTGGTATTTGGTTTACTCGTACCGTTGGAGTTGCCCTTAAACTACCATTTACATTAATTTAACCCAATAAAAAAATAATCAACCCCACTTTTAAACTTTATTCTCTCTCACCACCAAGGCACCAACACTACCAACACCAACTCACCACCACCAACCAACAACAACCACCATCATCCAGCAACACCACCACTACCAGCCACCAACTAACAGCAGCAACAACGAGCACCACCAACCAGCACCGCCATCACCCACCACCACCATCAACGAGCACCACTAACAACCACCAGGTCCACTACCAAAGAGCACCACCACCAACCACCACCAATAGAAACGAAAAACCAGAACCAATACCCACCACCACCACCAACAACCAACACCACATTCACCGCCAATATCAAAGGGCACCACTAACAACCACAAGGTCCACCACCAACGAGCACCACTACCAGTAACAACGAAAACCAGAACCAACACCCACCACCACCACCAATAACCAACACCACATTCACCGCCAATATCAAAGAGCACCACTAACAACCACAAGGTCCACCACCAACGAGCACCACCACCAGTAACAACGAAAACCAGAACCAACACCAACCACCACCACCACAACGAAAATTGATATTTCACCAACACAACTTATTCCAAATGAAAAAAAATGATGAAACCAAAAAAAGTTTCATCATCTATTTGGTTCCACCTTGTTCAAGACAAAAAAAAATGATGAAACCAAAAAAAGTTTCACCGTTTAGTTGGTTCCACCTTATTCCAGATGGAAAAAAAATGATGAAACCAAAAAAAGTTTCATCATCTATTTGGTTCCACCTTATTCCAGATGAAAAAAAAATGATGATACCAAAAACAGTTTCATCATTGTTTTGGTTCCACCTTATTCCAGATGAAAAAAAAATATGATGAAACCAAAAACAGTTTCATCATTGTTTTGGTTCTGACATTTCACCAACACAAAAATTGGTTTCAATTTTTGTGTTGGTGAAATTTGATGAAACCAAATTTGGTTTCATCATTTTTCTGATATTTCACCAACAAAAAACCATAATTTCGACAATGATGATGTATCATTATATTTTGATGATGATCTGGAGGTGTAGGTGATGTTTGTAGAGGATAGAAGGAGGAAGAAGAGGTGTTGTTGGTGGTGGATATGGACATGTAGTGGTGGAGGAGAAAAAATAACGAGGAGGAAGCGATGGGGAAGGAGGAGGTGTTGTTGGTTGTGGATCTGGACATAGAAAGAGAAGGAGATACTGGTGGTGTTGGTGGAGGAGACGGAGGTGCTGTTAGTGGTAGATATGGGTGACAAAATTTATTATTGGTGAACATGAAAGCAAAATAAAAAGAGAGAGAGGTGTTGGTAAAGGAGATGAAGGTGGTGTTGTGGCGGAGGAGCTACTGTTGCTGCTGGTGATGATGGTGGGGAGAAGAAGAAGAAGAAGAAGAAGAAGAAACGGTAATGATGTCATTTAAAAAAATGGTAAAAATTAAAACTAACCAATATCAAGTTGAATGGGGTTTTAATTTTATTTTTAATTAAAATTATTTTTATTTATAAAAGTTAATATATAAGGAGTTTTTATATAGAAAGTTTGGTCACCTAGGTTTTTTATTCCAAGTTATATAAATTTAGTGCTGAAATAGTTTTAATTTAATGTGGCCGTAATAAAAATTTAATTCTGACTCTGGTCGATCGTACACATACTTTACTTCACGCGGCATCATAATGAACTTCAGGGAGAAATGAAAGATGAGAATGGGCACAATGTAACATGATAAAAAACATTTAAGATAATAGTCGCAGAAGATCAGCTTTAGGCATCATTGTACAAGGTGGAGATTGAGATTAGTATATAGTGTTACTTCTATTTATGGATTATCGTTTACGTTTTGTTGCATCAATTATCTCACGACTGATTGTTAGTTATAATTCAGGCATTCAGCATCACCTAATTACCAAGAATAAATCAGCTCTTAGTCCGGATCCTTGGAAGGCTATGCCCTATATATGTACACCATCACTTCAACGGGAGGTACTCTTGCTTGAAATAGAATTGGTGCATATAAGAACCTGCTAATCATAACTAACTAATCCATCGTCTTCTTGTTTATGTTTTCTTGTACAACCAGCAGCTGTTATTCTTTAATACCCATAGAACACTAAAATAAATGCTCATTTTCTTGTACGGGAGGAGCGAGAGGTACACTCTCCTTTATAATATGCATTTTTTCCACCTACGACGCGTTCTTGTACGGTTATACCTACTATCTACCTGTCTTTCTCTTCTACATGTTATACAAACTTTATATCTCCTATATAAAAATCAACTCATTTCTTCCTCCATAACCATCAACATCTCACAATTCAACAACCACTATTACTAGACTACTACTCTTATACATACTACTAATTCTGCTAGCAAATCTCTGTTAGAGGTTAAGATCATGACTGCTATCGAGCTTTGGAAAAAGATTTTATGCTATGGTTTAAAGAGATCGTCATCACGAGTGGATCGTGTTGCTCAAGGTCATGTAAAGGTTTATGTTGGTAAACAAGAATTCCCATGCAAATTTGAGGTTGAAGCTAATTACTTAAACCATCCTCTCTTTGAGAATTTACTTGAATTATCAAGTGAAGAATTCGGATATTCATATGATGGTGCATTGAGGATAGCATGTGAAATTGATCTTTTCAAATATCTTCTTGATCTTCTTAAATCAAGAAACCCTGCTGCGCATTATATAGACTTACAAGATCTTATTTCTAAGTTCAATGATCGCTAAAATTACATGGCGCAAATCAACGTTATGCGGTGTTCAATGAAACAAGTCTTATTTTGAGTTTTAATTAGTTGGTTCTCCATTTTTTTTCATTCATTTTTCCTAACAATGAAGAATGCATGACTTCGTTTCTCGTTAATATTTAAACAGGGAATGAAGGTCACTAACTATAGTTAATAGTCTTGCAATTCCTTCTTCTTCTTTTTTTCTTTTTCTTGTTGATGAATTCTTGTTGTAATTCCATCCTCCAAAAATGGGAGAGATATACTAATGATTTGAATTTGTTTAACAGACCTTTCTTATTAACTCATTTTTAGTGTTATTTTTCTTACTTTGCTTTGCAAATCCTACCTCTTAAATTTGGTGCCTTGGGGGCTTTTAACTTAACAAGATCTACATTAGAGAGACAACCCCATCTTCTATAATGGTGCTTTAGTTACGGTAGTCTTTTCTTTCTCTTACTCTCTCCATTTCTAAAAAAAATAGACAAGGTTTCATTCAAGGTATGTTATAAAAATAGACAGGTTTTTATAAATGGTAAATCAAATATTATAATTTCACTATTTTGATTATAATATGGACCACATCTATTTCTTTTAACAAACCAGAAGATCATTTATTTTTTTTCTTTAAAATATAAGAAGATTATTTATTATTTTTTTAAAGATAAATTAGAAAAAAACATAAAAAAAAATTAAATGATTAGTTTTTTTATTTCTTTTACAAAACCAAATAAATATTTTTTTGGAGATTGAGTAAGTAATTAATTGAACAAGTAGTCGTTAGATCAAATGACATATTGTTGCCAGTTGGTGACTCTATTTCTTTCTTTTTTTTTTCTTTTTTTTATGGAAAATCAGTTCACTACTTCACTTTCCTGGCTGAAGTACTTTTGGCGCGGGTGTAAAATGAGTAGTCTTACTTAGTGTAGTTAATTTCGTCCGAGATAGTTAAAATCTCGTCGATAATATCGGTTTCGGTATTTATCCGAGACGAGACACGTTATATCGCCGATACTGTATTTGACCGATAATTTCAGCCGAGATGACCCAAAATGAGTTGACTGAGATGGCCGAAATGACCGAGATGGTCGAAACTAGGGTGGGGGATTTTAAAAAAAAAAACAAAAAAATAATAAATGAATTTCGTTATCCTAGTTCTAGGGTTTCCAATTGTTACTCATGTTTTTTGTGGTATTTTAGAAATATGAGTACTAGTTTTATATCTTAATAGGTGCAATATGAAAAAAAAAAAACGTTTGATATAATAATTATATGTATAAAATGTGTGGACCGATATTTTATCGATATTTGGAACCGAAATCTCCCTGATATAAAGGTGTACCAGTGTATCGCTCTCGATCGATACAAACCGAAATCCGATATTAACTGCATTGATCTTACCTAGTATTCCATAAAGTGCAGTTAACCAGATCAAGTTTCAAGTGGGTTGTCTCACTTCACTTCATGTCTGTCAAGATTTAATGCTGATAAGACATATAGGTTCTGGCTACAAAAATAGGATATATGTACGGTATAATTTGGAACAATGTTGAAATATTTTGCACATAATTGGCGAGTTCTCATTTTTTGTTACTGGGAAAATAGTAGATCACGGCAACTATCATTCTCAAATTTTAATATGTAGATCAAAACTAAGATAGATATCATTGATTTAACAAATAATATTAAGATTAATCAATGAAATGAAATAAAAAAAGATAAATAATTTACATACCAAAATTAATGGAAGACATATTTAACGTGGTTCGTTTAATTCGACCTACGTCTACAGAGAAACCCCGGAGGGTGAATTATATTGTTGATCATCAAAACATTCTGAGATGAGATTTACATTTATAGTAGAACTCTTATTTATAGAGTTAACAAAACCTAGGAGATAACAAAATATTGAGATATTTTGTTTGACTAGATAATAGTATCTAGATAATTGATCACATAATTATCTTGATAATCTATGACTTTATCTTCACTTTATGTGCCGCATGATTCGCTTGATCTCTTCTTCATTTATATGGTCTTCACGGTCAACTCAATATCTTGTATATTCCAATACCCCTTCAAATTGGACACGGAAAAATTGTAGTGTACAATTTGAACAATCTCTTGACTCATAGCCTAAATTTTATAGCTTCAACTTTGATTACCATTGCTGCATTTGATATTCCATCACAGACCACCATTCTTCAACTTGATGGATGATTTTTATAAGCAACTAAAAGAAACCCTAATAATTCACCTTTTCTTTTTCTATTTTTTACATTTTTTCTCAACAGTGATGAGCAGGATTAAAAATAAATTTGAAAAGAAAAAAAAAAAAATTCTTGGATTGGGTTAATTTCCCAACACAAGAGATATTTAGGGAGTAAAGAGTTGTGGAAAGAAAAATGATAATTGTAGAGTCAACAACTCCAATACGAGGAAAATTGGAGTGAAACTCAAACAAGGAAGAAACTTTGTTTCTTGTTTACCGGGATTGGCAGAAATTCAAAAATGAATTTTAAAATTGAACTACGTTGTTTGAATCAAATGAGATCAATTTGATTGATTAAGTGAAAGTGTTGTATGAACAAGGCACAGCGATAACAAAAGCAGTTTGATGTATCTTTTCGTTGATGATGAGCTCACGATGATCTAAGACAGTGAACCGGAGAATGCTAGACATGACAGAATTATTAATGTAATATTCGGAAAGAATTCGAGGTTAGCTCATGCTGAACATATTTTGATTTTGATGCAGAAATTCATTATTTAGAAATGGTGCAAGGACATCAAAGGAAATTAAAAAAACTTGTGATACAGTACAACCATAAGAAACAGTCAAAAAAAAAAAAAAAAAAAAACTTTTGATGAAAGGGACAACTTTCCATAAACCAAATACATGTGTTATGAGCCTGACATAAGAAACAGGTCTTGGACTTGAAACAGACGCAAGGATTATCCAAGGATTATAGATTTGGAAAGACTATGATGAACTGATCTAAGAGTCATGAATAGAGAAAAAGAGACTACTATTATAGATGGTACAAAAGACAAGAAAATGTTTGTGGTTCTTGTAGATAGTTACTGACCATTTATTTATTATACGACAAATTAACAACACCAAACAAAGCCCAAAAAGGAGGGTGGGTATTGTGCAAAATTAACATTATCATTTTGGTGATATGAGTACCAAAATGGTCCATTAGGCAAACTTAAGCCGAAAAAACCAATCTTATGCGACTGTAACTCCCTAGACTGAAATTTCAGAGAGTCAGATACACTGAATTGTGTAAGATGTTTAACAATGAGATTTTATGGGGCTTAAATTGACTTCTACTCATGTTCAAGAAAGCCCAAACCTGAACTTGACAGACGTGGAACAAACCTTATTCTTGTTCCATTTACAGAAGGTTTTGTTCATAATTAGAACAAACGACGAGAATCATATCAAAAACGAGTAATTAAGATATGGAAAGATATCGGATGCAATAATATTTTTCGGGAATTTTGGAATGGATCTGACAACAGATATATTTAGATCAGAAATAATAAAACGGGAATTTTAGCCTCACGGGGAACTAACAGTGGAATCACATCAGAGTTCATAAGCGAAAGATGTGGTGCTATAAGCCTATTGTTGACACGGAGGAAACCTATACAAAAGTCTTCCACGTGAAAAAAAAGGCACACAAAATAATGAGTATGGAAGAGTTATTTGATGATAACTAGTCCGAACAAAATTGATGTAAATAATAAATAAAAGGAAGCGAAAGCAATATGGATAGAGTATTTCTGCTCTGATATTGTAAGAGAATAAATTCTGAAGTACACGTGGGTAAAAGCTATTGGAGAAGTAACGAGCTATGATGAGACGAGAAACACTGGAACAAATTTTTTTAAAAGCGTTGAATTGACAGCTACAAAATCTTTAAAGTTTGATCCTGACATCATTAATGCATGACCGACACGTGGGTTGCGGGAAAGTAAGGCACACTGCACAAAACAGATAGCCTTGCTGCCTGACAAACACATATGTAGCGGGAAAGTAAAGTGCACTGATCAAGACAGACAGCTTTAATTGCTCGACTGACAACAGGTTGTGGGAAAGCCTGACACAATAAAGAGTAATAATGAGTATTGATGCATGACTGACACGTATCAACTCTGCAAGCAGCGGAACGCAAAGAATTAAAGCATGACGAATCACTTTAAATAGCTACGTGTCAAACATGCCATGATTCAAATAAGATCGCAACAGTCATTTCAATCCAAAACAATAACTTAACTATAAGACCGCAGAAGAAGTGCGGGATAATCCGTAAGAAACTACGGGAAACAGGAAGTACCGCAGGCTAAGACTTGCGGAAGGAACGATCAGGCCTTGCGGGAATTGCAAATAGGCTTTGTGGAACTACATATCGCACCAAGAATGGATAAGAATAAATAGGTGGAAAGGTAGAATGGTGGGCTCCATCAATTTAGCTATAAATACCAAGCTCATTAACATGAGAAGGGGTTGGAAAATTTAAAGAGAAATTAGACTGAAGACATTGAAGTGATAGCAAAGAGCTTAGGTATGAAATTTATGTAATTGTTTAGTTCATTTGATTCATGATTAACATGATTATGATTCATATGAAGTCATCTCATTGGTATAGATTATTTCTCTTCTCTTTTCTTCTGTATAGATGTAAATATTATCATATTAATGGATCCAATTATTTTACTTTTGGATGTAAATAGTTTTACTGATTGAATCACATAAATTCTTGTGTCATTTCATTTTACTTTGATTGTTTTTCACTTTCAAAATGTTATGACGAGGCGATTTATGATAAGATAATGTACTTTATTGGATTTCATACACTTTTGGTTGTGATCCCAAGGTCCCCAGATTTTTGGTAACCATAATTTGGCGCTAGAAACAGGGATTGAATAAAGAATTTATTCTACCTGACAAAATTTTGCTGTTAAAATTTTGAATCGTTTTCTATTTGGAAATTTTTCTCTTTAAAATGCAATAATTTAGGTTCATATGAAAAAGTTGTATATATGATTTTATTCTAAACGAGTCAATTGATGAATATATAAATTTGGTCGTTATGATCATATTCTTTATTTTTACTAGTCTATACCTTATTTCTCAAATCAAGAAATTTTCACCTAACAACATGTCATATTTATTAGGTAATTGATTTTTATGTTCAACTAAATTTCTGATACCTACAAATTTCAGTGAAATAAATTTTTAATTCAGTGTTTGAGCTTGGTAGTAATATGTACCATTTGGTTTCAACCAAATTGTGTTACAAATTTATTGAGAATGATAAAACCTTTTGAAACACATAATTTATTATTTGAGCTCTTTTAGAATACTGGACAAGAAATCCCTACAGCAACACAAGTTTGAGTTAAGAAGAAATTACATCACCACAAAAGTATATACACAAATGAGGACAGTGTCACATAGAAGCGTGCAAGATCAAGATGCCAATTCAGGAAATCAGGATAGTAATGCTATAGGTGCTCGTCAACAGAGGGAAATGGCGAGAAGGTCACAAAAGCAAGAACCCATTAATAACCATATAAATAATTCTGAAGGCCACTCAACTAGTCGTTCTTCCCAAGAAAATTCTCAAAACAGTATGGATCACATTCAACGATTAACGGAAGAAATGGATGCGATGCGAAAGGAACAACGAGTTTGTGCGGAACAAATTACACTTTTGACCAAAGAAAATCAAGCACTTAAAGAAAGAGCCCAGCATGGTGCGGAACCATCTACAACTAGAACACAGGGGCAAGAAGCAAGCTCCAGGAGACCCGCAGGAAGAAGGATGAAAGTTAATAGAGATCAGAGAGTAATGGTGGTGTAACCCCTACGCCAGCAGAATGAGTCAGACAGATACAATCTCGATGGATCAAGGTTGCAGAATGACAGGTGGCAAAAATGCTATGAGGACATGGAATTAATGGGAGAAGAAATAAAGAATTTGAAGAATAAAGAGGGTAGAAGATTAGAAGAAGTGTTAAAAGAAGCAAGACGGACACCATTGGCGCCGCACCTGGCATATATATCAATACCGCATGAATGTAGTATTCCCCTTTTCGAATGCTGCGACGGGACAAAAGACCCAACGACTCATTTGAAATATTATAATCGCACCATGACACGTTGGGAACAAGATGACGTTGTTATTTTGCCGGTTTTTTCCTTCGAGTTTAAAAGGAATAGCTTTGGCGTGGTATGACAATTTACCAGAAGGGTCGATAAATTCTTACACAAAGTTGACCCACAAGTTCTTAGAAGCATATATGTACAATCGGCCCGTATATGCAGGAATGAACAAGTTGTACTCACTTGCCTCATCAACAGAAGAAACCAGACGAGATTATACAGATCGTTGGCAAACGATCTACCAAGCAACTGGGGATGTAACCCCCAGAAGTCGCAATCAATAGTTATAAATGGGGAATAGCCAATCGGGAAAGCCAACTCTTTGTTGATATCCATAATACAAATCCAAAAAGCAAAGGAGATCTCGGAGATATCATTGAAAAATATGCAAGATTGCAGGACATTCAGAGGCAACATCCGAGAATAATATCACAACAACAAGGGAATGCAAAAAGAGCCAATTCTATAGAGCCATCATCCGGATCCGGGAAGAGGTTTACGGGAAAAATTCCAAATAATGAATCAAAGCGAACTAAGATGGGTGAAAGAAGAAAATTTATCCAACAATTTGAGGAGCGGATTTTTACTAAACTCAATATTCCTTATTCTGAAATTTTAAATGATAAAAAACAGACCAGATTTTCAGTGGCCGCGGACAAAAGAACAACAACCAGAACATACACAGAATTCTAAGGAGTATTGTGAATACCATTGTTATCGGGGTCATTCCACAAACCGATGCAGGAATTTAAATAATGCAAGTGCAAAGGTTGATCGATACGGGGGAGTTAAAAGAATTCATTCAATCAAATGATCAACTACCAAGGTCTAATAAGGGAAAAGCTGTAAATATTCCCCAAAATAATCAAACTATAAACATGATCACATATTCTAAGTCAAATCAATCATCCTTGAGTGCAGCTATCAATGAGAAATTGTATAAAAGAGTCCGCAATCATGAAGTCTTCAAGGTTGCGGGAAGAGTTACTGAGTCATGGGAAGGATGGATGGCGTCCCCATTAACTTTTTCTGCAGATGAGGTTGATCAAGAGGTTGAAATGCACAACGATCCGTTGGTACTTACATTGCCTGTATCTGGATGGAACGTAAGGAAAATTCTTATGGATGGGGGTAGTTCACTTAATCTATTGTTTTATGATACCTTTCGGAAGATGGGGTTAAAAGATGATTAGTTAACTCCTTCATGCTATACAATTTATGGGTTTAACGGATTAGCTTCAAAACCGAAGGGGGGAATTTTGCTTGATGTTGTGGCGGGTCCGATAAGTATTTTGACAAAATTCAGTGTAGTGGAGGCTCCATCTCCGTACAATGCTATCATCGGTAGGCACTGGGTTCATCATTTGAAAGGAGTAACTTCAACGTATCACCAGTACTTGCGGTTTCCAACACCGCAAGGAGAAATGGAGATAAGAGGAGATCAAAATGACGCAAAATCTTGCATCTTAGCTGAAGTTCGCATGAATGAAAAACGACAACAGCAACAACAAAACAAGAAGAAAGAACGCAAAATGAAGGCTAAAGAAGATGCGCTAGACCAGTATATGATTCGGACAGTGGGAAGAAAAGCTATAAATGAAACAAGTGAAGATGTTACAGAAAAGGGAAGCACATCAAAAGTAGATCAAAGAAATCATCCAGCATAGCAACCAAGGGGGGCTCCCTCACTTTTAGGAGTTCCCAAACCCACATTTACCCCAATAGAGGAAACCAAAAATGTTAATATTGGAACAGAAGAGTTTCCCAAGTTAATAAAGATTGGAAAACTGTTGGAGACGGAAATGGAGAAAAATTTGATCTTACTACTTCGAGATTTTGTAGACATATTTGCATGGAAGATGGAGGACATGCCAGGCATCGACCCAAACATTGTACATCATGAATTACATATACACCCCGAAGCTACACCTTTTCGGCAACGCATACGTAAAGTTGCGCCCGAATATCATGTGTCTGTTGAAAAAGAATTAAAAAAGCTCATGGATGCGGGATTCATCCGAAAGATTTACATTTATAGTAGAACTCTTATTTATAGAGTTAACAAAACCTAGAAAATAACAAAATATTGAGATATTTTGTTTAACTAGGTAATAATATCTAGATGATTGATCACATAATTATCTTGATAATCTATAATTTTAGTTTTATTTTACATGCACTTGACCTCTTCTTCATTTATATGGTCTTTAGGGTTAACTCGATATCTTGTATATTCCAAATAATCATTTGATCAATGAAAAACATAACTAAAAATAATAGATTGTATTTGTAAGATAGTATTAATGGTTAAAATAAAAACATCCTACGAAAGAACAGATGGGTAAACTAAAAGCGTTGCAGGATATTTAGCAAAATTGGTACGGTTTTTTATGACTATGTGAAAAGTGAACTAGTTAAATTGAAACACGATTGGCAGAATGGAACATTTTGGACACAGTTGCGAGATACTAGCTAGCGACAACGCCATTCAATGTTTATGCATGTACCTAGTCTCGTTGGACATATATCTTGGGTTTGTTTGTAGACTTGTGAGCGTCTCCGATGGTGTTCGGGTTTCTAAATTAACTGACGTTGGATATCTTAAAGTTGCACTTAGTTGGCAATTTCTTTTAAATGAGTTTGGAAATCTTAAAACTCTAATGTATATCTTGAAATTTTTGTGGATTATCCCAACAAAATCTGGTTTGTCGGTTATATTTCTGGATAAGCTGTGTGGAATGTGGATCGTTTTCTGATTCTACTAGGATTCCTTTTCCTCTACAGGATTTCTTGGGAGACACAAAAGAAGATTTCCGGGAATAGAATTTCTTAGGAGACACGGACGAAGACTTATATAAATACATAAGATGAGAGCACAGTCCATACCATTCATTCACCGTCCCTCTCTTAGGAAAATACTCTCCCCCTCTCTCTCTCAAATATTAATCGGAAGCTATAGCAAAGAGAAATTATGGCTCCAAAGATTCTAAAACATATTTGGCGTAGGTTGTTAGGGTTAAAAGAGAAGTACTCACTAGCAACATCATCGTCATCAGCAGCATATGATCGATCCATGAATAAAAGTTATGTCAGTAAAGATGCAGAATTCCCAGCAGGTTTATTTGAAGTTTGAAGAAGAGGAACATGCACATAATCACATGGAGGCTAAAGTTGCTCGATTTTGTGTCAAAGCATTATTTATGGTTAATTGCTGCCTCTTTAGTGTTCATCGGTTGTACTAATATTTTAACATTAAGATATTTTAAGATATCAATTTGAAATTTTAAATATATTTATGTTTGTTCATAATACCACTTCTATAGCATGGAGGCCTTGGGAAATATTACATATAAGTTAGTTTGTGAGATTCTTTGTTTTTTTACGAAAAGGTTTGTGAGATTCGGTACAGTAAAAGGAAAAAGGAAAAGGAAAATTTTTTTGTGAGATTCCGATGAAAAAAATATGATGCAAGTCAAAATTTTCCTGCACTCCAAAATTTTCACCTCATAAGAAATACCTCTGCTGATCTAAAAATTGTGAGTTGCCAGACTCATCCGCATTTTAGGTTTTCTCGAGATTGTTTGTCATTGCGGCACGAAATTTAATCATTGATCCAAAATTAGGCCGGTGATAAAAATTGTAACTTAAAATGGGCCATAAGACCCAAAATCTAACTCGTGGCCTAATATTAACACAACCTTTTCAACATATTTACACAGATTTTTCCAAAGTGATCCCAATTACCGTGTGACCTACAATTTATCTTGTGATACAAGATCCTCATCATAACCTAGCAAGCACTTGTTCAGTGCCCACAATGGTTCTCATACCTTAAATATTTTTGTCACCATTCTTAAATTCTACAATGTAATCCGTTCACAGCCTACAGATTGCCAAGGTTTTAAATTTGTATAGTTACTGTAAGAAATATTTATGTAGTCCAAGTCTGGCATTGTGACCTGTATTAGACCCTTGATCCAAAATCTATCATGTGAGCCAATATTTATCTAAAACTAGACTACGTGGACTAAAATTTGTCTGGTGCCCCAATTTTATGTCATGTCACTGAAATTTAACCATGTTATCCATGTTTATCACGTGACCTAAAATTCGCGTCATAGCCCTAAATCTCACTTAAAACCAAAATCTAACTCGTGTCCTAAATTTTGTTTACTAACTCTAAAATGGGCCGTCAGAACCAAAATTCTCTATCATAAATCAAAATTTACCATATAACTAAGGGTGGGTATATAGGATCGAATCCATCAGCCTATCCATTTTTTATAGGTGTGTGTCCAGTCGTACATTAATAAATTGGATATGGGTGCAGAATTATAAAACCGCTGGATATCCACATCCGTTAATTAATGGTTCATTTTTTTCTTTCAGTATTCTTATCTTGTTCATTAATATTGATAATAGTTGTTTGGTTGAAAAACTAGTTAGTATATTAATTTTCATGACATTATTATACTCTGCATATTAAAATCCAGTACAATGTAAATCTCAAGTTTTGCATTCACATCGGATCCAACATCCAGGGAATATATGGACAGTCGGGTTTGATACAGATGGATCCAGTAGTTTTATTTTTAGTGTGTCACCTACTTACTACACTTATTTACCATCCTTACTTGTTGCAGACTAAATAAAGTTTATGAAACTTACATATAGATTCAATATGTAAAGTAAAGTTCCTTGGAAAGTAAGCTTTTCCCTAATTTCCGATTCAAAATCATTGAATTGTATAGTTTGCATCCGCGTCCGACACTCAACACACTGGTCAACTTCTCGCCTAAAGGTGAGCATGGTATAGATTTGTGAGGACCTATAAGCAGGTGAACGCATTACTTAAATAATTAAATTCAAATAATTAATTTTAGAAATTAATAAAATAATAAAATAATATTTTAGCCAAACAAATAGAATTATTGGCGAAGAGTTATGCGAAATGGACTACTCGAACGCGTCATTCGAATACCGGAAAAGAAATCATCTAATTTGTATTTAAAAGGTAAAATAGTTATCTAATAAATGAAAATTATTAAAGAGGCCAAGTCTTTTGCTCAGGGCACCCCAGTTATTAGGCTTATAAGCAAATTATTTTGGCGGCCCATATCTATTTGAATGGGTGCCTTACTAAATTGTATTTGGTTTATATCAAACCAAATCAAAGAGAAATCGATTATTCCGTGTTCTTCTTCGTTTTCTCTCTCTCCTGTTCTTCCCCTTCTCCCTCTGTCGATCTCAATTCAAGAGAAATGAATTTGATTTTGTATATGAATGGTTCATAGAAATCTAGGTAAATAGATGAATCGAAGAGGAAGGTGTTGGTACTGAAATTGAGTAAGTTCTAGGAGAAGAAGAAGATGAACTCAATTAGGGTTTCTGAAATGAATTGAAGGTTATGGAGAAATCGAGAATGAAATCAAGTAATTGATAATAAGTATTGGGTTTTGAGGATAAGAGAGAAGAATTAACGTTCTCAACTCTCCGTGAAGAATCAAATAAATTAGGGTTTCGTAAAAAAATTAGAGAAGATTGAAAAGATGAAAGTGATGTTTAAAAAAAAAAGGATTAGCGATGGGATTGGAGTGAATTGGGGTATAAAGTGTAAGAATTGCTCAAATCGATAAGTTAGGATTTGAGATCGAAATTCATAAATTAGGGTTAAGGTTTTGGGATTCTGAAATTCAAATTGAAGTCAAATTAAATTAAATTGATGAATTGGTGATAGTATTGAAACGAATGACTGGATTGAATCAAAGTACAGAAGAAACTGAATTCAACTGCTGCAGTGGAACAATTGAGGTAATTGCTTCTCTTAATCAATCTAGTAATGAAAATTATTCAATTCCATTACAGATTTATGTAACTGTTGATGAAACTAAGATTTGAGAAGGGAATAATGAGGTATGGAATGGAGATGTGGTTGTAGTTTAGGTTTGTATGAATTACAGAGAATTGGTATAGGTTGCGATGATGCAGGACTTGAGTTTTTGAAACTGATATTGATATAGATTTCAGGGAAGAGGGGAAGTGGTGTTGTTGTTGAGTTTTGAATGGATTGTAGTATGAATGAATATTACAGGATTGATAAACTGAAGTAGTGAAATGGTTTACAATTGAAAGAAGTTGAAGTGAATGGTATTGCAGATATGAGAGTGTGACTTGGACATTGATTGACTTGGACCCAACGTTGACCGTCAGTTGACTGTCGTTTAACAGTTGGCCGTTACTTGACTGTTAACAAACCAATTAATTTGAAATAGTTCCCGGCCCACCTTTTCGGCCAATTTACGGACATTTTCCTGGAAATGTCCCGGATTCTCCGAGGAATAATAGACATAGGCCTATCATTAGAAATTTGATAAAGAAAATCATTAGAAATTTGATAAAAAAAAGATAGTAAAATACTAAAAAGGATGTTGATATAGAGTAAAGGATATAGACTTGAGTTTTGAAAGAATAGTTATGTATTATTGTCATGTTAATCTAGTTGGTAATTATATGTTCAAGATGACGATAATGAAGATGTCTGGGGATGGGAATTGTAAATAGAGAATCTTGAAGTTGGTGTGGTTTGTTATTTGGGATCTCTTGTAACCTTCTTATGATCATGATCATTATCTTCCCTTCATCTGTGAGCATGATGTGTCTGTACTATCTATGTGTTTGTTTATGTGTAATATGATGTGTACATGATATGCGTTGTGTGTTTTCCCCGCGAGAAGTGTATGTGGTTTCCCCATAACTTCTTGCTAAGTTGAGTAGGACGGTATTCTTCATCGTTTGAATACTATTAGTAGGGCGGCATCATTCAGTGTTTCGATATTATTAGTAGGGAGGCATCATTCACCGTTATAATAGTATATACAATATTAATAGTAGGGTGGTATTCTTCTCCGATACAATATTATTTAGTAGGACGATATCATTTCTCGTCTCAACATTATATATACTATTTTATTTTGGGGAAATCACTCGTATGCATGTTGTGTTTGTTTGCCTAACTATCTGATCTTTACTGTAATACCCAGAATCATAGTTTGTATGTGCACTCTATGTTGATAGTGTTATTAATGTTGATTGGGGTTGGTCTAGTGTCGCTTTCTCCATTGAGTCGGGCGAGGTGGGGGTAACACTTTGCTTCTTAAAATGCTTGAATTTAATATTGTCTCATTAATTACAAAACTGTTATATTAGAATTGTGAAGCATGTTAGTGATTACATGAGAGTTGTATTTGTTTCCAATGAGCACTCTTCTGGATGATGTGCTAACTTGTTTTCACTTAAATTTTAGTTATAAAAAGAGATGATACATATGAAGATATTCGTTTTTGTAGATTAAAGCTTTAGTGAATTATAATTTCTTTTGTATTATTTTATGTATGTATTTTTTGTATATATTCATTTTGTAAAGTGCAATACACTATTACATCTATATCACTTGAGAGATTTTCATTTATTAATTTCAGAGTGGATGAGTTTTAGTTTATTGGATTAGTATGTAAATTGATAGCTTAGATTTCTTAATGTGTCAGTGTTATATTAATTTTCTGATTAATTAGTACTTAGATTTTGCGTAGTAACAAGATTGTCCGGCTTTCGTCTTATCCGCATCCAATCCAATGTATGGCGGATTTCAATTTTGACATCCGCGTCTAATCCAACATCCGACGGATAGGATGCGGTTGATCCAATGGATCCTTTCTATACTTAATATTTAAAATATGTAAGAAAAAAAAAAGACTTAAGATTCCATTGAATCAATGATTTCTGATATTAACTAAAATATACGCAACCTTTACCAAAATTTGTTTTACTCACTGGTAGGATTCTGGGATACCTATATATAATAACCGTAATCGCACAACGTCTACAATGTAAAAGCGGTAAATACGGATCGGACCCACAGTAAACAAGGACAATACTGCAATCAATATCTGTAACAAACTAATCAAAAATGATAATTTTTGGATTTTTTAGAAATTTAGAATGAATTAATAAAATGAACTAATCTAAATTTACAGTGACTGAATCAATAACTAGGGAGTTCGGTTTTCACCAATTTAATCATGCAAAATGCATATAATCTCCAAACTTATACTCTATAATACTCGAGACAAATATTGGAATTAACCTCATATCTCGTAAAATATTTTAATAAAATCCTATATGTTTAGTTTCACCGAAAATTTTCTTTGCTTTAGATGTACTAATCATAAAACGCTACTTATCATTCCAAAAGCATACGCCATCAAAAAAATAAATTCAAGTACGACATATCAATCATAAAGCATAAGTAGTCAATGAAATTATATGAATCAATTGAGTACCAGGCATCTATGAAGTGAAATCAGTAGCCATTGATTAGTACGAAAATGTTATGATGGAGTTCACATGGATGCACAATTAAAAATGGTTTATATCTAAAACCCTAGTTATAAAATCTAGCAAAACATGGAGATGGATTTCTTAAAATCTATAATAATAATTAACAAAAGAATAAAAAAGTTGTTATGACGGTCATCACCTCGATCTACTTCATCTTCTTATGTTTTCTTTTGTACAACACTCACGACCTGCACTTTTCTCCCTCTTTCAGCGCCAGACTAAGGAACAGAACCCCTCTTTATCTCACCTCGTTCTCTATCCTTTTCTCACCGTCGCAAACCCCTAAAACTCTTTCTCCTTCGGTAATCTCCCCTTCTCTTCTTTATCTCATGAAAATTAAATGAAGTTTCGTCCACCTTTTCTCGCCTTCACGTGTTGTACTCAACAGCACCTTACTTTCTTACTCTATCTATTTTTTCTCTTATCCAACGTCCCACTCACTGCCTTTTAATGTGCATCAGCCAATAGTGGGAATTACTATATAATCCATTCTACAAGACCCGTTTAACGTGTGGTCCACCCGCCCAACTGATTTTAGGCGTTAGTCCAAAATCAAGTTTTATGATTCAATTTTTTACTCGCTGGTCCTACTCACGTGTGAGTAATGAGATACATGTTTTAAATATTCCTAGTTTACCCTTTCCCCAACAAACATATAAATCGAGTTCAAATAAAATGTTACGAGATTTTCTTTCCATTTTTTCTACAACTCAAATCCAATTTTCTCTCTCTCTGCTTTTTTTGGTGTTCTTCAATTTTAGGGTTTCGATATCAAATCTCCAGGTATTTTTTCTATAATCTTCTTCCATGCTCTTTGATTTTTATTACGATTTGCTCTGTTTTTGTTTTTTTCAACTGAAATCATGATAATCAGCTTGATTTTATGATTTTGTTTGTTTTCTTATATTGAAATCCTAATCATTACGATTTCTATGGTGTATATTTTGTTCATTGCATGACCGATCTCTTTTTTCTTCGTGTTTTAGTTTTTCTTTTTCTTTGTTATTTGGTTTATGTTATGCTTTCTTCTGTTTTTTGTTTTTTTAACTGAAATCGTGATAATTCAGTTTGTTTGCATGTAGTTTGGTTTGGTTTTCTTCTTTTTTTTTTCTTTCAGGAACTCATAATTTTTGTTATTTTTTCTGGATTTTTTGAATGCTTCTTCAATACATATTAATACGTACTGTTTTTCTAAACTTTTTGATATATACTGTTTTTTATAGTATGTTATTTTGTTATATATATTGTATGGTATACCATTTTTGAATTAGTACATATTTGTTTGTACTGCATACAATATGCTTTTATTTGTTTGTTATGTGTGAATCTATAATATGTGTGATACTTCTAAAATAGTACATATTATGTTGTATTATAGATTTAGCGTCCATATCATCTTAAATATATGTTTGATTTTTGTGTTTCTGTTATTTTATTTGGATTACATTTCTACAGGTTCAACATGTCAGGTGTTGGTTCTAATCCAAATATCTTTTGTTACTCTCATGTATACCACAAGCAACACCACATTGCATATTTTGGTTACGTTATCTTCGACTTTGGAAGATTTGAAGTTTACTATTTGTAATGTGTGGAGCTGGTTGACTCAATCAATTATTGTTGTTAATTATGTTGAAAATGGAGTGAAAGTCCTTGTCCTTGCTGATGTATCGCTTCAAGGACTTGATGCACTACATCTTACGAAGAATTCAGATTTCTTTGAGTTACATGTGAATGTTGTTTTATCTGGTGCATCTAGTTCTTTGAGAAGTGTTGATTTTGACAACAATGTTGAGTTGGTTTTGAGTGCTAGGACCAATTATTTGAAAGATTGTAAAGAGGTTGCAAGTGTTCTTTTTTCCGATGGTTGGGAGATTTTTTTTGAAAATAAAAACCATTTCTTCCATGGTGGTGTTGAAGCTGTTCGGTTAGCATGTGAGAAATATTGTTTGAGAACTGGATATGAGGTTAAAAATTGAAGAATGACCTTGAGAGATTCACAGTGAGATGCAGCAATGACTGTTGCTCTTAAATGTTTCATGCGGTTGTCATGAATGGGTCTTTGGATGTGTTTAAGATAAATGATTACGTGGGGAGGAACACTTGTGGTGCTGGGTATAAGTTGAGGAGTCCAACTGTTTCGAGGAAACTTGTAAATCATTTAGTTCATGGGCATGTCAAGCACAACCCTCTCATAAAGCCGCAAGAGATTGTGGATTATATTAAAGTTGGGAGAGGGATCAACATCAAGTATCACCACGCATATCATGCATTAGACTTACCACATCAAATAATCTTTGGTGACGATGTAAAGTCATGCACTGATCTTGCTTGGTGGGTCACTGTTGTTGGGGAAACCAACCCAGGGTCTTATATTGATTTTGACTTCAACGACGCAACAAAGAGATTCAGTAAACTTTTTATTTTTTTTGGAGCTTGTAGAAAGGATTATAACTTTGTCGTTCAATGATCTTTTGTGATGCGACATTCCTTACCGGGAGGTTTAAAGGAGGTCTAATGGTTGCGACATGTCTTAACGATATTTGATATGTAACTGTTTTATATGGTACATATTTGATATGTAACTGTTTTTTATGTACCAGTACAAAGAGAAATGCAGTCTATTTTCTGGTACATATCAATATATATTGTAGGATCATACACATCATATATAAAGTACATATTGATATACATTGTAGGTATAACATAATTTGAAGGTGCAGACATGAAGTACATATTGATATGGGTTTTATATTTTTTTTCCAGGTGTTTATCCTTTTGCATATGCATTAGTTCCTGGTGAAGATAATAATAATTGGCATTAGTTTATGGACAATCTTAAAAAATTTGTAGACCATCGTCGCATCCCCTTGTTTACTAACCGAGGTGAAGGTTTGTTGAATGCAATTCCTGAAGTTGAAAAAGAACTAACCCATCAGTAAGTCTGATGAAAAATATAAAGAAGTGGTGGATTGTTTCCAAAAGGCAGCATATGCGCTTTCTCCAGCAAGATATAAAGAAGGTCTTCAAGAAATGGTTTATCTAGGAAGGCCTTCGGTTGTTGAATATTGTCGTAACATTCCTAGGGAAAATTGTTCTAGTGGATACTTCCCAGTATTTTAATAACTGGATTCGCCGCGAGAAGAAGTTACCTCCCTGCGCTCTCTCTGACACAATCAGGTTTTTATAAGTTTCTTGCAACACTACAAGTATATATGTATTATTTATTTTTTAATATGCTCCACCAATCTTCTTCTAGTATATATTTTTGTTTTTTGCACTATGTATAACATGTTTGTTGTTTTTTAATTATATTTGTCATGTAGGCTACGGGTAATGGAGTTGATATCTGAACGTCGTGAAGAAAGTCTTTTGATAGATCCGGAACTCTTAGTCCCTGTGTATCAAGCCTTGCTTGAACTAGACATTCAAAT
The DNA here is from genome assembly GCA_023531435.1 of Papaver californicum. NCBI lineage: Eukaryota > Viridiplantae > Streptophyta > Magnoliopsida > Ranunculales > Papaveraceae > Papaver > Papaver californicum. The sequence goes on from JAJJMC010005091.1 coordinate 2,940,568, forward strand.
TGGTCGTCCTTGGAAAGTTAGTCAGTCATATGCTCACGTATTTGAAGTTCATTCCCCAAGGTTAGTTTTTTAGGTAACATGCTATTTTGATGTGAGATATCCACTAAACTAGTTTCTTATGGGTACTGCAGAAAACATATCAAATATGTATTGTGTAGATTATATTCTTTTTTGTTTGTGTAGGGAAATATCAATATATACTGCGTAAATAATATGTTTGGTTTCTTGTGTGCATGTCTCATATGGTAGATCTACAGCAAAAAAGTTGTACTTGCCAAAGATGACGCGTGTATGGTTTTCCATGCTCGCATGCTACTGCAGCTATTGCTGCATCTGGGGGAAAGTTCCTTGATTATATCGACGAATACTTCAAAGTTAGTTGTTATCGCCAACTATATTCAATCGCTATTAGACATGTTCCTAATCACGACAGATAAGTTTTTAAGCAGTACATATTGATATTTTTATGGTAGTATCATACATGAGAATGGTTTTAAACAGTACATATAAACCATAAACTAGAACTAGCATAGTACATATTGATATTTAGTGTAACATACATCAACAAAAACTGCACAAGTATAATAGATTTTTCTTACTTATGTTTTTCAATATACCACAAGCCTGATGAGTATACCACAGAAGATAATATTTTGCCACCAATAGTAGTTAGGGCTCTTCCAGGAAGAAGAAAAAAGAGCCGCATCAAGATTGCATAGGAGAAGAGCAAAAATCTTGTTACATGTTCAAATTGTAAATCGAAAGCTCATCACAACAAGGCTACATGCAATATTATCCGTCAGTACCAATATATGGATGAGAATTAATTTCATTACAGTTTTTTTAGTACATTTGGGATTTAAATTCTTTTAGAAGATACTTGTCGTATTTTTTTAGGTTTCTTTTTTCAGAACTTGTTTGTGTGCCAACCGAATTATGTTTTTAATGACAGAACGAGAATTTGATGATATAAATCTTATATTTTTCTCCATCTTTAAAGATGTATGAACATGTGGTTGAATGTCATTCACTAGTAATCTTGTAGTTGTTATGAAAACACAAAAAAATGTACATAAACAAAGTAATTTATTAAATTTATATCAATATGTACTTCATAGTAAATGTCAATATGTACTTTTTTAGAATATGAATCTATTGGTTCAGAGTTTCATAACAAAGTACATATCAATATGTACTTCCTAGCACATATCAATATGTTCTGCCTTTCTATATATATAAACATAATAAGATCCTGATATAAGTATATAAATCTTTATCAGTTCAATAACTAAAAACCAAGTTCAATAAGTAAAAGAAAGTTACTGCAATACATATCCATATTTACTCTGCAGGTAAACATTTATTTTCATTTGGAGGGGTCCCAATTGATTTCAGGCGGAGTGGATGTCAACAACCTACATGCTAACTTGATTTTTTTCTTCTGAATCTTCTTCATCAATTGTTCGTCATCTTCCAAAAATTTTCCATCACGATCAATCTTTGATCTCCTCTTGATAAAATGCATTACATATAAAAGGCATTCTGGCCACATTCCTTGTTGTGGACACCCATAGTCAGTCAACCTTAAGTTTCTCACCTTCTCTCTCTGATTCTCAGCCAAGAACTGATTGATTGGATTGAATAAGTATTCAAATATTTTTTTGGCATTCTCACAACAATGATCCATGAACGCCACAGACGAGCTGTAATGGATGAATTTTTGGGTTTCAAACTCAAACTCGAGCAGTGTCCAATGCTTGTTGCCATAACACATAGGTACAAGGATCTTCTCGATGTCGTTTATCATTTTCAAGATTGGCATAATAATACCAGTCACTTCTGCTCCCTGTAAAGTCTCTGGTTTGTCGACATGATACTGAAAATTGGAAACATTTAATAGGTTATTTCATAAAGTATACTTTTTTTCATATCCAATGTTCAAAAGAAGAAAAGAAGAAAACAACACATACCCAAGCAGCTGGATCCAGGTGCAACACCTTTAAGTATTTTCTTTCTGCCTTAGGATATGGTTGGTCCTCTTTAGACGCCACTTGAAGCTTATACTGAGCGTAGTTGAGAAGATCTTGCTCTTATGCTTTGTTGGAGATCAAATCTTCCATTATAGCCCCGCTGACGCAGATACCTCCTCCATCCTCTACTGTCCAAGCAACCGAGCTGCACATGTATAACAAAAACACATATTGAAGTAAGTTTTTTTTTATATGTACTGCAAAACTTACTTGATTTAAAAGTAAAATGAATGGTATAAAGTACTTACATTCCCTTTCCTTTCTCAAAGTATGGAAGCAGAATCGTTATTTGTTCATCTGTCATCTTCTCATAGAGTGGTGACTTTTCAAGATTCATGAACTTCATACGAGGTTTCTGAGCTTTACGAGCTTTATTTTTCTTTCATGTCTTTATTTTCTTTTTTCGTTGGTCATTTTTCGACTTCTTCTTTTCAGAAAACTTACTTCCACTATCAAATAATGAATCTGTCTTCTTTGTTGTATTCGCACGAGTTACTCTCCTGCTAACTTGTTCTCCAGTTGGTACCGACTTCTTTGCAACAACCTTTTATTTTGCTTTCGCTTTGGCAGCATTCATCTTGGCAAGTTTGGTTGCTAGTGGTACGTCGCTTGACGTTTGGGTGGTTGTAACTTCATATTCCTGCATTTTTGAATCCAGATTTTTTAGTACTATATTTGAATCATATTTTTTCAAACAAAGACAAGAAAGGTAAATTACCACAAGTAGAAGATATACTGATGTGATTTTATATAGTGGTAAAAAGAGGTTCGATTCTCGAACTT